>JAPYYV010010079.1:1382-14977 GCA_030522625.1 Copidosoma aretas
GATGAACGAGGGAGGGAGAGGGTGGCGGGTGGGTTTCGGGTTGGATTGGAGCGTCTGCCACAACCGCCGCGGACTTTTCATCTTCCGTAATTAAAAAACTAACAGCAGCGCTCCTCGATAATCAAAAGCCTGGCGCGGGTATGATGTTCGCGCCGTCTGTCGATCGATCCTTCAATTTTAAAACCCGGAGAGTTTCCGGCGAACGATGAATCGAAGCTCACGCGCAAACGTGCATAATATATACATGCAGAGGTACGGTTGTTCTAATGAAAAACAAAAAAAAAAAGCAACAAAAAAGTAAGCCCGAACAGAGAAGAGGAGAGAGAAGAGCAGAATTATCGAGAGATCCAAGTCGGCTCTGCCTACGCGTGACGTCACGAGCCAGCGATGAATAAATCATTCGGCCCCGATGGAGCCGTGCGGGGACGTGGATTTTAAATGGCACCGGGGGAGCTACTCTGCCCGCGGAGAGGGATTTTTTCTACCCACCGAGTGAATACCCCCCCCCCCCTCCTTCTACATTATATATACGTACACTTTCCCCCGCTCTCGCCTCCTGTTTTTAATTGCGATTTTATGCGACGCATTAGACTAAAAGGCCATTCGCCGGTGTCGCGAACCTCTTCCTTTTTCCCCCTTCTACTTTGAATTTCGCGGCTCGAGGAGGAGGAAGCTTATCGGCGGACATCTTATCCGCTCCCCCCGGCGCGCGCTAATTGCTTTTTATAATTCCTGCGCGGGTGTATATTATATATCTCTGCGGGCTCCGTGGAGATTTTCTTCCGCCGCGGAATTGAAAATTAAGTCGGCCCTGGGTTTTTGGATCTCCGATCGGTGGGGGATCTCCTTCTTGCGATTACCGCCCTGAGCTGTGTGTAGTTGGGATTTTACGTTTCGAGTGCAAGCGCAGAGGCGTGAAAAATGAAAATTTCCATTGCAATCTCGCGGTGCTCGCCGACTTTGTCCGTTGAACTGAAAAGGTGTGGGCTCTGATTCGAGATTGGAATCGTAAGACGATTGTTGGTGAAAATCGGCAATGCCAGTAGGGTAAATGACCGAGTAATCGATAACGTGAGCCATAGCGTCAATAAACTCCAAGTATTTGATGTAATACTTAAATAAGGTAAACGATTTTTTTTTTTTTCAAGTCTGGGATCCATGAATGTGATGAAATCAAAAAATAAATGATTTATGACTTTATGAATTCCATAGAGGATAATTGAGGACCATTTGACCCGGTAATTAATAATTTCCGTACACGCATAAGTGCCAGTATACTTTCGTAAACTATACTGTATTGAGCACACACATTCGTTCATTAGAATACTGTTATTTACATAAATGTTTTTTTTTTGCATTCAATAATCATCACTTGTACCAAATTATTTTTTGAGCGTAATACCGACAACCAGTTGATTTACCCCATTTTGTCCATCCCTCTATTTCATTTCGTAGGTACAGTAGACATGGTTTAATTCGTTAAGCGGGAAATTTGAATATTTGATTCCTATTAGCTGATTCCTTAAGATAACCTCTTTCACTGGTGAATTTCATACTTCCCGCTTAACATCTGATTATGCAGGACGTTACGCATCATCATACGCCCAAATACCTAGAGGACAAAAGTTTGATTCCGCATCAGAGCTATATACGCCCAATAATCTCCCGCATCAGTAGCGGTTATACCCACGAATCATTTATCAGCATGTTATACCTTCCAAAATCCACTCCTTCGCGATTAAAGATCACGATTTTTCCACCTCCAGGTGAAATAATAAATTATTTTCCCTCCGCGATCGTTGCGTTACGACTGGTCCCAACACCCAACACTGCGCAACACTCGATGCACAACCATCACGGCCATTGCACCCTGTACCTTCGCTAATCCGACGATACCGACTCCAAACGGGACAATTGCGTGTTGTTATCTCTCCCAGTGTACAGGGGCTACCAATCGGTCGCTCCTTCTTCTTCTTTTTCCCCGTAACAGCGATCCCAGTTAACGCCTTATACACTCGGCAAATCGGCGCCGATCCGTGTACCGATTCCTTATAGCTCGGCCGGGAGCTGCGACGGATAGTTTGGAGAAAATCATCCTCCGTGTAATGTGGGCATGCACGCGTGCACACGTAGCGAGCTTATATATAGCGGATGGGTAGAAGGACACACACACGGGGGGGGGGGGGGGGGGGGGGGGGCCGGGCCGCCCGCCGCCCGCCCCACCCCCGACACAACCCCCCCCCCCCTCTTTTTCTCCTCCTTCTCGTTTCTTTTTCCCATCGTGTCTATACTTTGTACACACGAAGGACCGTGTCGTTGTCTGGACGTATATATATGCGCAAATTCACGTGTGTATGGCCGACGATGTGCGCTACTGCCATGACACGTCGTCTAATTAAGATCGTTGCCGTGATATCGCGACGAGGGAGAGCAAAAGTGTTTTAATGATGGATTAGACGGGCGGATGTATCGTTTGAAGGTATAGAGGTGTATCCGAAAGGGATCCCGAAATAAATATGATTGAAAAATAGCCCATACACCTGTTGTACATTTGTACACAGCATCAATCATACGAAAATTTAGATCTGAATCGCGTGAAATGTAATATATCGCACATAAAAATGCAAGTTCAAAGTCAACGAACAGAACTTTTTTTATAATAAAGTACAACGGTTCTTTCTATCAGTGAGAAAAAAAAAAATAAATAAAAAAAGGTCAAAAGAGCCATGCATGCCTGTAACGTAAGCTAAAAATCGTCTGAAATCTCGCATTTTCTTTTTTTCATCAATTTCCCGACTGCATTGTGCTCACCGAACAATAACTCATTCCGATATTGCCGTGGCGGCCCTATATGTGCCGTACCAATACCCAACCCCCGCGCGCGCATATCGATGCGACTGGCTTTCTCTTTATCTTCTCTGTGCCATCTGTATATATACGCGTGTACTCTTCAATGCCTCTGCACTGCATAAAGGGTGCTGTGCACGCGTTCGTCTGCTTTCAGAGGCAAATACGTCGCTTATTATATGGTGTTGCGCGCCAACTCATTGCTTCCTGTGTGATTTTTTAATTTTTTTTTCGACATGTGTATGGAGAAAATTTCTTAAAGGGAAGGAAAAATTGTACTTTCATCCGGGTTCAACGTTTTTGTTACGCATCCTTGATAAAGTTTTTATTATAGATCCGTGTGTGTCAATACACTGTAATCGTACGATTTTTGCATTGAAACAATATAATTCACCTGTGATGTGCAAATTTTCACAGACGTATATAAAATATAACATCACAAAAAAGTAGATCATCAATTCATAAACAAACTAATTCATTAATAATCGACTATTTCATCAGCTCAACCGAATGAACGAACCTGTTTCTTATTCATCATGCCCTTAAAAGATTTTTTTATTCAGAGAGGCTGATTCTATCATTTTATTGATATGATCGACACTATCGGGTTTACATTTCGTAAAAATTTCAAATGCAAGAGCTAAACGTATTATTTTTATATAATTCGATTCCCAGGGCAAACAGGACTAATCGAATCTTAAAATAAATTCCATCAGTTCCATTCGACTGCAGGTATGAAAAAAAAAACAGGAAATCTAAAAAACTTGCAAAAAGTAAATTCAAGAAAACAAAACACGATCATCGATACAAGCTATCGCATTTTACAAAGTCGAGGCGAACGGATGGCCGCTAGATTGACACGATCCATCAGATAATGGGGCGCTCAGCGCTGATCGCGGATGAAAGGGTCGTAAAGCGCTCGCGATAAGTATGTGTCTCGATCCCTCTCACACACACGACCAGAAAGAGGAAGGACTTGTTACTTTGGCTGCTGCTGCTGCTGCTGCTAGAGATGCGCGTCTCCCTCCCTTCCTCTCTCTCTCACTCTCTCTCTCTCTTTCTCTGTCACCGCGCGTCTTTTCCCGATAGAGAGGAAAACGATCTTCACCACTCGATTTCTACGCTCTCACGACGACAGATCGGGGGGACGTAGAGAAAAACGTCGCCGGTGCGTCAGAGCTCATCCACCTACTACGCGCGGAAGTGGGGGGAGGGAGCCAAAGCGACGCGAGATCGACTGGCGGATTTTCAATCTCGCGATCGTTCAGGAACACCCTGCAGCCAGGGTTTCGCTTATACGCATCCGCCGCGTACAGGCAGCCCCACTACGGTGCGTCCCTTTTTCTGTATCCATATACCTCTTTCCGCCCCCCCCCCCTTCCCCCAATATATGCGTGCGACGTACAAACTCTTTTCTCTCGATACACCGCGGTTTTTCCGGAGGCTCTCTTCCACATCTGTCAACCGCGACGCGGGCTTTCACTTTCTCGATTCTCGATCGCTCTGTTTTGTGCCTCTCTTTACGAGTATTTTGACACCAAAAATATTTTTTCAAACGTTATCCGTCCAAGTCGAGTAGTGTTGGTTCACCGAATTTCACGAGCTCGATCACTTGCGAGGGCCATCTGTACGCCCCCTCGTGTACATCTCGACCAGGCCTTATACCTATACCCACGGACCGAAAGAAAAAAAAAAGAAGATAAGCCACTTCGAGAAACCCCCGCCCGTTCCTTCGGAAAGAGAGAGAGAGAGAGAGAGAGGGGGGCCCGACCTCCTCTGGCGAATGCGCCAGACACTTCCTCCTCCTCCTCCTCCTCCGAAGAACCACCGACTCGTCCCCTGCCCTACACTTCCGTGGACTCTCGTCTGCTGCCTGCCTGCCAGCACCTGCTCCCCGAGACCTTCTTCCTCCTCCTCCTGCTCTTCCTTTTGCCTCCGAACTGGCTGCGCGCCCTTTGACAGCTGCCACGAGCCGGGGTCCCGCGCGCGGATAATCGAGCGCCAAAGGCTTCTCTCCGCCGCGGCTGCTGTCTTCCTTCCGTCCTCAACTCTGCAGCAGTCGCCTCCTCGGCTGTAATTACGGCGCAGGATCTTTTGTTCCCTTATATTGTATACAGATCGGGAGTTGGGTTAGTCGGTTATCTCGAGACGCTTTAATTCTAATGGGATCGGCTGCCGGATGGATCGGTGAACATGTTGTTTGGGGAAAGAGATGTTTGCTAAAATCTGGCAACGCGGAAAATTGATCGGTGTGAAATTTTTATACCCGGGCATTTGTTTTGTAAGAGCGATGATATTTTTCTCTGACGAATCATTGTGTGGGTGAGTAAGTCATCTGTGGAATTTCAGGGTTAAAAATTTATTTTGATACCATAGCTCTGGTGGCACGGATATCCTATATCAGACAGAAAAGTCAAACAAACAGTCTGGGATATAGAAATCTAACAGGAAGTCGATAAAACGAGATTGAAGACGTAAGTTTGTAGCTCAGAAAATAATCAGGTTTTCTGCGCAAAATTTTTCAGTATTGTATCACCGTTCGGCATAGCAGAGTTTGACTTGTTGATGAGACAATATGTTTGAAGGAATACATATCATTATATTTAATTTGCATCAAATTAATGTATGAGAATTTAAAGGTTATTCGGTATTTATATCGATCATACATTTTTCCTCGAGCTTTAAACGGGAAGAATGAAATCGTTTGGCTCATTTAATCAATCAATACTTAATCATGAAAAAATGATGTCAGAAAAACGACAAAACGACTATATACGTGGAATAAGAGCCACTGCAATCACCAAAGAACTTTCGTGATGACAAAACGTCGCAATCTTAACTAAATGTCTGTATAAATAGCCCAGTCGTTTTACAATGTTACTACAAAATCGTACCAAAAGTACAAAATTATACAACTTGATTCTTTTTGTGTCCTTTCTCAAACGAACATATTATGCAGGTACACTGTCAAGCGAGACTCTTTCATTTTAAATCGATTAAAAGTTGAAATTAATCCCCTCCAAGCACCGCCGCCACCGCACCACCGTAGCACCGTAGCGCCGGCGACTAATTTAATGGCATCAATTTTAAAAAACGCTTAAGCTCCTCTCGCAACTCCGGAGGGTATTAAAAGTTGTAATGGACTGCGGCGCCGCGTCATTCTTATTCGAGGAACAAACTATACAGATTTATGGGCAGAGCTTTAAAGAAGAAAAATCACATCAGGCATTCACCACGAAAAAAACGAGCGGTGGCGAAAAGATTTACCAGTGCAAAAATAAAATACGTACGTAAAAGTTGTCGCGAGCTAACATTCCACCGTGAAATGACGATGTATCGTCATATGTATGCATATAGAGCGTTCCCAGAAGACGATCATCGAAAAGCAATATCCCCGCTCGCGTATCTCCCAGCGAAATTTGCATACGCGACAAATGTATCAAAATAATCATCGAACGACATCTTCCTCCCTCCCTTTTCATCTCTCTATCTTTATTTCTGGGGCAACGGATCTATACTGCACTGTAGTATATAACTCTCTCTGTGTGTGTGTATGCGCGCGCGTGAGGAAAAGCATTATGTAAACGAGAGACTGGAGACTCGGAGAGGAGAGCAGAGAAGAGAGATACATCAATAGCTATAGAGACGTATCTGTCGCGAGCACATCGGTAAGTACAGCATACGCATGCGAAAATCTCGAGAGCAGTCGTGTGATGAAGAATCGAGGGTCAATATATATATATATGGGTCATTTCACTAAAACCGCGATATGTCATGAAGCCTATGGTTATAAACAACGCATTTTATTATTTTTAGTCATTTTATTTTTTTGAATAGTGTCAAGTAATTTTCTCTAGACAGAGCTTTTGAAATCAAGTGAAAAAATCTTTGCCGTGGCCGTAAGATGGAAAGAATGCCATTACCGTAATGCTTTTTCCAATTTTATTAAAAATCCCATTCAAATTAACATGCGTTTTCGAAAAATGATAATGGAGCCGGGCCTAAAATTTGCAGCTAGTTTTGACCTCACATAAAATAGAAAAAATAATAAAAAAAACTAGACACTAAATTTTCATATCCCATTTTACACACCAAAACATCCCGTTTTTCGTGAAATGACACATATAAGTAAACTAGAAGACGTAGGTACAGCTTTTGGTGGGTGCAGAGCTCGAGGAGCAATATACCCGGGGTATAGGTAGTAGACCTACTAGTATCTTTCTCCCTCTGCTCCTTGTACAGGTCTGGTATGTGCGTTTCTTCCTAGCTCTTGGCTAACGTGCATATACATATATTTAAGTCAGTCTGGGTAAGAGTTGCACAGCGGAGGATGAGGAAGACGGTACACTCGATGAGTCGAGGACAGGAGGGGGGAGGAAAAGTCTTGGGAGCCCGGGCGCGATTTCTCGTCAGAGAGGAGATAGCCCCGGCGTCGTCGTGAGTGAGAAAGCGGGTTATATGCAGATTCTCAGGCTCTTGTGCCCTCGCCGTCTCCTCCTCCTTGACTGGAGCTTCTGCTGAATAAGAGGGCTGACTTTGGAACACCGGGGAGGGAGGGTCCTTCCTTCGGCGGTGGAGATGCTGCGGCTTGTCTTCGCCTAGCTCGGTGACGCGCATCGGGTTTGCGGGGTCGGGTTTTAGTGTGATGGAGATTTCGGAAATTTTCTTCCATCAAAGTATTGAGGTTTAAATATCCCCGGGAACATCGTCAGTATGTTGAAGATCACACGCATGAAACGTGTAGTAAATAAAGTAATTTTTTTTTTTTTTTTTTTTTGTAAAATGCACAAAAAATGCATGTGGAACAATTTTTAATAAAAAGGATCTACGTGGTAAGGCTTTTGTGGAGGTTCTATCTGTCAAAGATTTCATACAATTATTACAAGCGTATCCTGTTACTTTTCTCTGTTTATTTTTTTGTTGAAATCATACGATTCAAAAGTACTAATGTGCCGATTGATTGTAAATGAATTTCATTGTTTATCAAATGCGTGTTGAAATTTGCAAAAGCATGTAAAAATATCAATAGACACTTGCAATTTACAGTCAAGTCGCAATTTTTTCGGACAACAATAAAGACGGCTGATCTAATTTCAAGTAAAATTAACGATTTTAATCATCTATGGATACCCCGCACGCCAATCAAACAAATTACGCAACGACCCTCCCTTTTCCTTTTCCATCTCCAAAACAGGCAACGAATTCATCCACTTACATGTATACTCTTGTCACAGTTCTTTGTCCCGCGCTAACGATCCTCAAGTGAGTCGTAAATCAGGGCGAACCCCCTTTCGATGTCCACCGTGTATACGCCAGTCGACATGCCAATATAGGCAGGGAAGGAGGAGAGCTTTAATCTCCCTCGGACACGTCCAAAGTGTTCAGCAGTGACGACCCCCGCCCGGAGAACGAGCTATGAGCAACGGAATCGAATTCACGGAGGACAAGGAATACGCGCGCAGGGGGTGTGCTCGTGGAAATTATTTTCATAGCCCCCCTTCCGAACGCAAGAGTCGCGAAAGTATACCGTGCCCTTCCGAGGTGATTACATATATGCGGCAGAAGTTGTCGCGGCGCAAGTGCAGTCGCGAGGCGGGCTCTTCTTAATTAAATTACAGAAACCGAAGTGCGCGAGCGCGCGCGAGGCCCCGGCCTTTTCTTCCGCAGTTTCCGGGGTGCACTTGTATAGGTGCGCCGAGCGCGAGGATTATGCGCAATTTCGTCGGTGGGCAAAAGTTTCTGGAATTGCTTTTTCAAGCGGCGAGTCCGCTCCGCGGCGCTTTAGCGATATGCCGTTGCGAGGCGGGCGACGATGGTTTTGGAAATCGGGGAATCCCGGGGTTTTTATCGCACCGACGTCCATTATGTACGCGCAGTTATTACTTGGGCAATTTTTTTTTATTGTTTTTGCGTGGATTTTCGTTATTCGACAAGAGATTTTTTAGTATAGAGAATAATACGGATACTGGATGGACATAGCTCCAATTGATTTTTACTTGCTTTGGAAAATCCGAAAAGTATTTTCTGTTATACAAACTGAAACATTTGAAAAAGTGCAAGATTGTGCCGATTGTATACTTATTCTCTCTGTGAGACGAAACTTTTTTGGCGAAAAGCCTTCGTGAATCACGTAAAAGATGACTAAAGATCTTTCCGAGTGATAAACATTGTTTTGACAAATAGATGTATTTTATTTTTGATGTATCCTGATGCTTATATATAATGTATGCGTCCCATACATATTGTACAAAAAAAGGTGGAGTGTCACCATTGCTGAAAATTATCTCGCCTTCTGTAGTCTTTGTAACATGATAAACTTGGTGGACAGCATACAATTTGGTTTCAAAATACATTAAAAATTTTAAAGGTTTTAAATCGTAAAGGTTTTAAAAAAATTATTTTGCCTTTATTGAGCTCTGACACTCGCATCAAATGGACAATGGATTCCAATAACAAAATCGAATTAAAAAATCGAGCACAGTGAATATCCAATTTCTCTAATTAATATACAAAGTAGCACTGCAGCCATTATAATTGAATAACCAATTCGCTGCAAGAAAATGATATTAGCGAATGGACCGAATTGTACAAATCAGGCCAACACTCTGATTGCCATCGCGCTCGATGAAAAGTTAAGTACCCAAACCGATGGATCGAAATTTTATGAAATTTTCACGGAGAGACCCATTCCCCCGGAATAAATCTACCCCTGCCCCATGAATAAAAAATCCCCAAGCACATACACCCACCGGAGCAAGGAAAAAAAGCAGCCCACACGGCCCCGATAGAGGGCTGAAATTTACGCCTATCTCAAGCTCAGTCTCCTCCGACCGCGGCCCGACTCCTTCCAAAGGACCATACTACCACGCCTGCGAAACAGCTCCATATCCGAGAACAATCGTCGGTACGGCGACCTTCGAATCCCCGAGATATCTCTCTTCCTGCCTCGAAAGCAGAGCTATACGAGGGGGGACGGCGTCGCTGGCGTAGGTCCTGCATCGGGCAGCGGCGTAAAATATGGCCCAGCACGCCCACGCGTCGGCGCACCCTTTCCCCTTCCCCCCCCCCAAAAACAGGCCGTCGTCGCTCGTCCCCGCGGACCCTCTTCTCGGGATAGGCGTATATATGCCCCCGCACTATGAACTGGCTTCGTTTCCGACTCCAGCGATCAATTGTCCCGATTGGTCACCAATTATACCCCACCACTGTACATACGCTTTTTATCCCTGTCCCTTTGGGCGACCGGTTTTACTTTGTTTCTTTCATTTTTCGTCCGCAGCAACGTTTCCATTTTCCGAAAATCCTGTCCATCGCCAGGCCGGAGATAACGAGCGGGAGAAAAAAACGCGACTGCAGCAGTAGGCGTGTACGAGTCCCGCGTCAGGCGTCGCGCGAAAAAGAGCGACGCGGGAAGAAAGGGGCTTCGGAAAAAACTTTTGGGCGCGCGGGGCGATTCGGAGGGTCCGTGTACACGAGATTTCATCGGGAAATCAAGCGTCTCGCCGCTGCCGGGAACAGGCATGGGAGTCGAGGCGGGGAGTGGACGTTTGACGGATGCCCGGGCCTTTGAAGCGCGAGGGCGTTTATTTTTCCAGCCAGCTTGGTTTTTCGACCATCCCCCGGTTGCCCGTGGCGGAGGGTTCGGATTTTTTTTCGCTCTCTTTTCACCCGCGCGAATATACTGTACACTCCCTCGAAGTGCGAGAGTCGGAAAGAGGGCTCGTCCTGACCGGCGTCGCTGGCTGAGTAACGGCCGGCGTCGTGCGCGTTAATCGCGCCTCGGCGATTTTGTTTCTGTCTGTGCGCCGCGCGGACCCCCCAACTTTTCTGGGTGGGTGTGTATTCCGATAATATACCCTGCCCATGGTGTCGAGTAGACGCGATCTTGAAGTAAGTTAAACCGATGTGACGGTCCTTTTTGGGGCTTTGCCGTGATTCTTGGTGTTTTAATTTTGTGATATCGAAAAATGTGTTCTAAAATTACTTGTTTCGTTTCAATTAGGATTGTTATGCTTTGAAATGATCCTTTATTATCTACCGAGACAATTTTATCATAAAAGAACTGAGGGCAAAATCATTAAACTAATTATTCGTTTTTCAAATACTTTGCGATACAATGTCTTCCTAAAAGTAGAATGCAATATTTGTGTTGGCAAATTTTTTTTCGTTACTTACTACATGTATCATAACAGCGTAGTGAAAAAAATTTTCCCTGCATGAATAATAAATGTTTCATTTCAATAGAGAAAAAATTTAAAACAAAAACGGTCGAAAGTATTTCAATACAAGCATTGTTCAAATACTTTTAAACTCCATTCGCTAAAAATATATTGCGCTATTTTTGCTCAAAAAAATTTCGTTAAATGTTTAGAATTTGTTTACTAAGCGTCTGAAATCCAGCACATTCACAAACAATGGTACCTCTATACACATAATTGAACGTCCCCAAATATTAAACACTAAAAAAAGAGCACATCCAGTGTAAACTTGAATCCACCCCTCTGCAAACTGTAAAAGCCAGAGGTACAGGCGCGCACGTCCTTCAAAGGCATCGATCCCCCTTCGCTTTCCATTTAAAACGCAGAGTGCAAATAGCCATTGGATAAAATATTTGCCGTTTGAGCTCCGAGTAAATACTGCCCCGCTCTTACTTTTTTTTCAACTTCCCTTCAGGCCTCGGGTATTTTACACATTACGATATCCATGTAAGCCTGATTGGAAGAGGAATCTCTTCTCTCTCTATCTTTTGTAATTTGTTTGTTTGCACGATTATATGGTCCTATAGCTCGCGAAGTACAAGGCCTAAGGAGAGACAAAATTTATGTTTCGGGGAAGTAGCTATCATCTCATAACGAATGTCACTCGGATTTTTACGCCGATAGTGATTCACCCGATCGGATCCAGACGGCGGCACCGCATCTTCGATATTATTTATTAGCGAGCGAAACTTGAAGAATCGCACTAATTTTTTTTATTTATGGCTTGAGACGGGCAGTTTCCTGCAGACGCCACAAGCTGCGAACATCCAATCAGCTAATAATATACACTGCTCGTTACTTATACTTACAGAACCAATGGTCATTAATAAGAAATCTTGCAGAAACACTTTGTTACAACTTACTAATCGAAGAAAAAAAATATATTTGCTTTGTCGTGCCAAAAGTTTTATACACGAATAAATTACATACTTTTGCTCATATATAAATTCAAGATGTTAATAAGGTAGCCAACCGGAACTGTTTCCTTTCAAATTAAAACAGACCCTTTAGCCCGAATCCTCCGACCCTTATAAATACAATTCTAATTTAGCGTCACGAGCAGTATATACTACTGTAGCACAGCATTTTCTCCGTCGTCCTCATCGACTGAATCGCGCGTCGAAACGCGGCACTATAGACTATAGGCACACGCACTCTGCACGTCCCTCGTGGACAATGAGTATATTGCGGAGCGCTCAGCGCCACTTGGCACTCGAGACTTAAGCCGGACCAAAGCCCTCGGAAGTATGTACGTCATCGGCTGATGCGAGTGTGAGGTATAAATGTGCCAGCTGTATCTCTGAGGTGGATAAAGAGAGAGGGTGCGGGTAAATGGGCTAGAGGGATGAGGATGTGGACGAATAAAGGAAATATCTCTCCAACGGACCATTATGGCGTTTTTAAAGCGGCAAGTAAAAAAGATCGAAGATGGATAGACAGATATATCGATAGATATATAGATATATAGATAGATAGATAGATAGATCGATAGATGGATAGATGTAAGTTTATTTTATAAGAGTGTTGGCATTGAATACAATTGATAGGCAGTACAAATTTTGGTACGAATCGCAATGCACGTCAAACGCAGTAAATATTGCACATCAGTTGAATAAGTCATGCAGAGTAAATCATTTTTAAAATATAAAAAATTGCAGCCCATAAAAAACTGCGACAATCGAGTGACTCAACATCTGGCGGTCGAACTTATAAAAATTTTACCTGCACATAGAAGAATGAGAGGGTACGGTATAAATTGAACCTATATAGTTACCCGGACCATGCACAATATTATAACTACATTTTTACCATCGTAGGTAAATGAAAAACATTCTTTCTTTCGCGTGTATGCATATTTGTGTATCGATGGAGAGCTATTCCATCCTCCGTATTCATTGAATTAGTCGCACACATTTACCTTCCCGACGGTCAGCCCTTTTTTCCCCCCCTGAGAATCTTTGCTCGCGTCCAGCAGCTTCTCTTCTTAATCGAGCAAAACATATTCATAGCTCCTTCGGTTTTTTATTGTTCAAAGACCGTCCCCTCTGTCCTGCTCGATACCCCCTTGTCTCTCTCTCCGCAACCCAGAAGTAGAGGCGAGTCCATAAACAGTATCCCAAGCCTCGTGTGTGCACAGGACAAATGAAAACGTGACTCGGCGACAGCGACGGCCAGACAAACATACACGCGGGTCGCCGGGGGAGAGCAGCCGGCGACTGTATTATTGCCCCGCGCTCGCCGCGCATGTATTTGCATTTAATTTTGTAACGCCGGCGGAGTCGAGGGCCGAAAGGGAGGTATACCACTCTGTATACGAGAGAACGTGCGGGGGGGCACGCGCGCGCGAAAGTGTTCCTGGAGGACATTAAGTCCCTCGAGTGGGTGCATACTTTAGGAGACGACGATGGCGACGAGCGCGGGGGCAACGGGAGGAGCTGGCGCGCCGTTCGATAGGTTTGCCAAGCTGTTTTTTTTTTTTTGGTTTGGCTG
>JAPYYV010010080.1:0-11529 GCA_030522625.1 Copidosoma aretas
TCCTAACTAGCTCCCTCCTCTCTCCCGCTGCCACTCTGTGGTGGGCCCACGAAAGAGGGGGGCGCATGGACACATGGCTACGCTATTGTACATGACACTAGTTACTATTTTTATTTAAATACAGAAAACAATTACTAAAAAATTTTGCATGCTTGGCAGATCGATGCAGATGCCCAATATTTATTCAACGGGTTGTTATCATGACTTAACCTCAAACTATTTAAAAATACACGATATCCTAAAAAGGAAGAAAGCTGGCCAAAAAGAAGAATTTTTATGGGTTTTCTAAAAGGGAAGAAAGTCATCGCGGAGCACAAATAAAGAGGTGTTGGTTGATGTAAAGACATAACCTTTATTTTTAGTATTTAGGATGTATGGAAAAAACTATTCATAGGTTATGGAATTAGGATGGGGAAATTTTGGAAAAAATTGTAGCATGTTTATAAAATTATGACAAGTATGTGGAAATAATTATTTACGGATTTGTGCACGCATTACCTCTAAATATTCAAGAATACGCAATATCTTCAACAGAAAGCCAGTTAGGCCGAAAATAACAATTTTCATGGGTGTTATAAAGGGTAAATAAACAACAAGACAGACAAATAAAGAGGTTTTAATCGACGTTACGACATGGCCTCAATTTTCGTAATTTCGGGTATATCTTGGTACAATAGGGCTAAAAAATTTCGAAAAAAATTACAGCAAGTTAAGGATATGTATACATATACGTACAAATTATTCTGAAATAATTTTTGAACAACATAACCTTAAAAAACCACAAAAACGCTGTATATCGACAGAAAAACAAGATAGACCAAAAATGAATTGTTTTACAGGTTTCCTAAAGGATAAATTAATATGGAGTCGGGCAAATAGAGAGATTTTGGTCGATAACTACACCTAATTACTGAATATCATCATTCCAACGATAATTACATCACCTTCAATACATTAAAGTGTGTTATTTAAAATATCGTTTCATAATAGGTACATCATAATTCATATATTGTCTGCTGAAGAAGTATAAGTTCATACTTGGGTAACTAAGCACCTACTGATTCGTATTTTTTTTAGCTAATCATAAAAAACGCTTATGGTTTAAAAACTGTAATATGGATAACAGTCATAATATAGTAGGTTTTCTTAAACAAGAGCGATCGTTTGCTAGTTTTACATACCCCTCTTTTCAGGGGCTCCCCCACCCCTACATTTGCTCTATTTAATACACGGACAAACCACCTGAAAGTGGTCTTGCATAATATAGGGAAGAATGTCCTATCGTCATCACACATATATCTTCGAAGAATCGTAACAATCAATTATCTGTCCATCTGTTGAAAACTGATAAAAATAAAAATAGTTTTTGTCACTAACATGCATCTTTCCACAGCGATCACTGGGCCCAAGGGCGCTTGCAACGAAACACACAAGGGACCGTTGGAACCGCCCTGTTTGGATGCACATGAGTGGTGAATCCTATTTTTCCTACCAAGGGCGTACCATGGTTGAAAAAGTGCTCGAGGTAGGAAAATCCTGCATAGTGTGTGGAAGACCGATGCAAAATAGTACATTACTCTCCTACAGAGAAAAAAAATGTCTGAGATAGCATACTTTTGATGAGCATATGATCTGGAGCTTTATTTCCTCCCGCTAATCCATACGATTTTTCACCAATTCTGCCCCGGGAGGTGTAATTTTCTATTCTCTAGGCGAGAGGAAAGTTCATCCTTTCAGCGCAGTAAGTATGGTGACATAGTATAATACGCTAGTAGTCAGGGGCGAAGAATTGCAAACCCATTCGATATATATATATATATATATAATAGTGGGGCTTTGCCCCCCACGTGCTCAGCGCGCCAACCCCCACATTTAGATTATATATTAAAATTGGGCTGAAATTTGTTATAGAAAATTAAGGTTATAATGTACGTTGCAATCATTTACAATTTAACCTTATGCTATGATTTTCAAATTGATTTAAATATATTAACAACTCCAAATAATTGTAAACTATTTATTTGTAAGGAACCTATTTTTAAATTACATTACCTTTTTATGCAATTTTTTGTCTTGTACGTGTATGCCTTTTTAAATTGTCCTTTCTCTAAAAACTTTTCCCACAATCAGCACATATACTTTTTTTTTCTTTATTATGAGTTAAAAGATGTCGATTAAAATGTGTTTATCTTTAGAATTTTTTATCAAAAATATAATAAATATTTACATTCTTTCTTTATGTTCTTTCTTTGTGTCTTATAAAATGCTCATAATTTGTAATTAAAATTTTACATTCACTGCATTTTAAACATTTTTACTGTGACTCCTTTCGGGTAATTTTACTGCCTTTTTGTCTCCAAACATCAATGAACAGTATTGACATTTGAATAAATAATTATATCTGTAAAAAATTATGCAATACAAATCATTTGTTCAGTCTTAAAATAATTAAAATTGAGTATATTAAGAAGAATTTCAAAATTATCATTATTTGTATTTATATTTATAAAACCATCATATTTTCATTATTAATTTTAAAGATTATCAAACAAGTTTTAAACTTTATAGAGGACATAAACTTTTTAAGCTAATCTTTTTAAAAAATTATTTTATGAATATTTTGACTTTATTTTACATTACTATACTGCATTATATAATTATACCTCATAATTGTATGTTTATGTTGAAAAATTATGTATAATTTATTTGTATACAAAAAAAATTAATGATATTATGGTTTTATCGAAAAAGTATTTATTTTGCACAAGAAGAAAGTTTGTTTGACAGCATTTTAAAAATGTTATTTTTTGCACGTGATTTTTTTTACACGTATTAAAAAACAATTATGAAATTAAAGATTTTAATCATACATATTACTATTGTAAAATTACTATGTGGGTTTCTATGCTATGAATTAATTTAAATTCATCATACATATTATTTTTCAATACGTTATGTCACGGTATTATCTAAGAGACAGGCGGATTTTTTGAAAAAAGTATAAATTTATTTTAAAATGAACAGTTATTATTTATTAATAACAATAATTATTTGTATTGAATGTATTTTTTTTCCAATGTTTGATACAGGGGAGATCTTTCTCTCTGTGGTTTGTAGGGCTGATTACTTTTTCTATTATTATAAAAAGGTGCCACATTTCGGAACATTGTAAATGTCAATATTTTAGTCATTTTTGAAATAGGGCATAGTTTTATGGTTCTACAGAAAGACTAATTGGCGATAACTTCCACGGTTGTTATTATTTCATATCATAATATAAAATTTGATTCATTACATAAAAGTACATCATGCCAGCCACATCTAGGTATTGTTTAAATAATTTTTTAAAATGATAAATTAAATAAGAACAAAAAAAAAGTTCAGCGTGACTATCTATATGCCTCATGGGCGGTGTGGAAAATACAGATAAAAATGATGTATAATAAATGTTCTAAATGAAATCAATGTAGTGCATCTGTCTATTTTCCTAATTAGTAGTGCGGGACAAACAGAAGATCTGAAGGGCCTGTGGAGAAGCGGATTCGGCTGCAATTAGTTGGTTTCGGCAGTGTTCGGCTAAGTTAGAGGCTTGTTTAGGTTATTGGGTTATTCGTATCTCTCGGGTTATTTTGGCTATCTTCGGGGGGTCAGGAAAGGATTAGGGGGGGCGGGGCTTCGGCTGCAATCGGTTGTTCTCGGCAGTATTCAACAAAGTTAGACGGTTATTTCGGTTATTGGGTTCTTTCGAGTGATTTAGATTTTGATATTTTTATTCTTATGCCTAAATATGTAATACGAGAACCTATTTTTTATTTCATATATACGTACGAACGTAGTCAACAAAAACGATAACATAAAAATTCGTTTAGAAACAAAAAAAATATAATTAATGCATCGAATAAGTTCACAGATTTAACAAATAATTACTACTTATTTAATAGTGATCAATGAGTCCGATAGGTATTTAAGCTTAAGATCGATAAATCCTTGAATTTATGATATATATGCATATAATGTTTATAGAATCATTACTATTACAAAAACAATTGAGCGCTTTATTGTGGTATTTTTTAAAAATTTTTGAATAGATTATAAACATAAGATGATGAAACGATAACATTTTTAAATCCTTACTTGATAATAGCAAAGGGAAAATATTAATTCATTTAATTTTTTTATTTCATGTACATATTTTTACATCTTTTTACGTTTACCTTTTATGTGTCATAACTACTTCGAATCCACATTTCCTTAAATAAATACTAATTGTATTTACAATCGAATATAAAACGTGATTAATTTCAACAATTGATTCATCATCACTTACTTTTATCTTAGATTTTGTAGAAAATATAGATTTTTTACCCAGTGAACGTTATTTCAGAACATTTTGGTAGGAAGAGCTCATAAAATTTCTTAAATAATAACGTTTTTGGATGTAGAAAAAAAATAAAATTAATGAGGGTTTGTATGAAGAAAAAGAAAAAATCGTAACAAGGAAGCTTTGTGCCAATAAATTGACAGCGGTTTTTTTCATTGCAGAGCCTACCATCTGTCACGAAAAATTATTCTTTTTTCGTCCGTTCTTCATTCTTATACCTTACACCATATTGCCTACACTATTGCTTTTTTAACTCTCCTCGTAGGTTTTCCTTTTCGCAATGTTTTCTCTCCTCGCTTTTTCCTTTTGGTTTCCTGATATTTGCAGGTGTAAGTGTTGTCAATTACCATTTAGTTTTTCCGTATTTCCTGATTGATAAAAGTTCATCTTACCCTTGCAAAATTCTCTTTGATTTTCTTAAGCTCGTTTTCGATAGTTGCTCTCTTTATAAGACCTATTATTTCCACATACTCTACTTTTTTATGTTCCACTCTAACTTATTTGTCAAATTTTATTTGATTTTTATTGATTATACTCCTTAATTTTTCCACAAGCATACATTTTTTCACATTTTATCGTTTATTTTCAAAATTGGCAAAAAAAAACCTTTCGCACTGATCTTTATTTCTATTTCCATACCTACACTTACTGTCTTTCTTTTCTATGTATATGCTTTTTTCTTTGCATTTAAATTTAAATTTATACATGTAAATCTGCATTCTATTTTTTCTACTCATTGTTTTCTTTTTCAATCGGAATTCTCCGCTCCGTATGTGCAATATAATTTTATCATGTAACCCATGAGAAAAAATCTATAATTCAAACTGTTGACTTAAGCTCTTGTGCTTAAGCCTCAAACTGCGGTGACTGTTCTTTGCATCCTATCTGTCTATATTTCTTTGTGCCAGGATGAGCTATTTTTTGTTAAGAACTACACTCCTCGGTCTATCTACTTGTTTAGAACTTCCAATACCTCGCCTTTAAATTCGAACAAATCTATTTCTATCCTCTCTACATTACTAATAATGAAGATTTCCGTTTTTCTAAGTCTACTTCCAGTCTATATTTAGTTCTATATTTATCTAAGTCTTTCATCATTTGCTTTGTGTTTTCTCAATGCTACGCACCTAAGACAACGTTATCAGCAAATTTAGGACAGTGGATTATTAGTTTGGCTACTGTAACACCCCCCGTATCATTATTAATCTACTCATTGTCTTTATCCTTTATGAATAAATTTATGTGAACCCTGATTCATGATTACCCTTTTATTACCTCTTACTTTTTTAAATATGTGTTAGCTCCTGACACATAATTACTTGTTTTTTTGTTTATTCATAGATTATTTTTAACATTTTTATCATTTTCATACGTAACCCTATTTTCTATTATTTTACTGAAAACATTTATCCATTGATCGTATCAAGTGCTGTTTTGAAGTCTACAAACACAGCATATAATTTATTGCTGCGCCCCCTGTGCGCTCCGCGCGCCAGCCCCCTAGTATCTAAAGAAAAGAAAATTAAAGGTTCTTAAAAATATTTTGAAACATCTCTAACTACTCAATACAAATGAAATAAAATTGACTATTTAGCAATATTATTTACTTATTTAATCATTCTTGAAAACTATTTTTTAATGATAAACTAATATCTCGGTAACATCCAAAAAACAATATGATACAGTTATTTGCCGTTCTCATATTTTTCCTTTTAAGTATGATAAACTGTTTTTTTTTTTTTACATCAATATTTAATGAATTAGAAATAATGACAGCGATTAGCATTTTGTTGACATTCCAAACAAGACAATTTTTGCATGGTTTTAACTTTTGGAACAAATTATAGATAATAATATTTAAAACAAATATTAAAACTATTTTACAGAATATTTTGTAAATAGTAACGATAATCGTGCCCTTTTAGATATATATCAAATTTTTGAATCAGAGGACAATTCTTTTAGATTATTTTATTTTATTACCAACAAAATTTTTTTTCGTCACCAAGTAACAACTATAAACATATTTTTTTCTGTAAAAGAATATCTGAAATGTTATATGTACAATCAAGCAAATATCAAAAAAATAACTTTCAAATTATACTTATACATAATTATTTAATTGTTTTTTACAGATGGTCTCAGGAGATCCGGAAACACTTTTTAGTTTAAAAAAAAAAATGATTACTCTATTTTTAAAGGTAAAATTTTTTTTGCTAGTAACATAGGCTGAAATTTCATCTGTATAACTTCCAAAAGGAATGACAAGTCATAGAACTTTTCGCTTGCCATTACATTTAAATAATGTATGAACTGCATTTTTAGAATTCGAATTTGATCAAAAAAATATAATACTGTCCAAATTGTATATAAAAAATATTTTAAAAATCCTTATCATGGAAAAAATAGTTATTTTTTAAGTGCCAAATAATTAATTAATAATTCATTTACGTATGTAATCCGTAACTATTCTGTATATTATCACTAATAGTATAAAGTTATGAAGGGTCTCAATGTACAATTTTCTTTTATGTATCAGAATGCTTAAAACGGCATACGAAGTGCCACAATATAAAACGTATTAAATAAATTCTGGTTCAACTAATTAAATCGTTTTAATTTATTGAAATTATTTTTAATTTCTATAGAGTCTTCTACTAATTAAAAATACTCCTGAATTTTTCAATATTATAGGATTAATATCTAGATACTAAGAGATACTTTTCTACCCTTTCTTATCGCATTATATCTTTGTTCATTTAATGATAATCTAAAAAAATGTTTAAGGAAGAAATGTAAATGGAACCAAATTATAAATGTCAATTGATGATGGAAGAGCTGAGGGAAAGCTGAGGGGGAGCTAAGGAGGAGGTGAGAGAAAAATGTGGTGGAGAGCTGAGAAAGAGATAAGGGATAGCGGAGGGGAGCCAATACACATTTTATTGGATCAAAAAGCACACTCAAACGGAAGAACAACTCCCTTATTTGAGAGGGAGCCGGGGGGAGCTGAGTGGGAACTGAGGGAGAGCAGAAGGGGGGGCTGAGACTTATTTTTGTTCATGCAACTATATAACATAGAATGATATATATGCAAGTTGGGCTTCGCCCCCTTGCGCGCTCTGCGGGCCAACCCCCGATCTTTCATGGTAACTCTGAAAAAGTATAAGATTACTATGGATAGCATCCTTTCATACATAAAATTAATTGAATTAAAAAAAAAAATTTTTCCTGCATTATTGCCACTTTATTGTAGACTGACAACAAAGCCTCGATTCTATGAGGACTTTAAAAAGAATAATAATAATCCAACTTGTCCAAATTAATCGAATTATTTTTAACAATAAATAGTTTTACCTTTAATTATTTGTTGCCCCTTTGGTTTTAAGGTTAAAGCATATTGGGTAATTTAGTTAAGGGCAGATGTATATTTTGGCTTTTCTTTAAAATTATTTTAAATTATTTAATAAATAATATATTAATAAACATTGCAATTGGGCAAGTTTATTTTGTGATTTGGTTTTCTGTTCTTGGTTTAATTTAATTTAATTTTACATTTTGCTTGAGTTTACGTGTCTCCAATTCAGTATCTGTTTCATCCGCGGTATCACTAACGGCCACGTTTTTTATATCATGCCACAGTAGATTAAGGTTGGTTATTTTTGGACGTGGTAGTAGAACATTGTATAAAAACACATGTTTTCTGTTTGACTAATATAGAGCTTACTTTCCCTCAAATCTAATTGGTTTTCTCTGTTTTTTCTGCTTCGAAACAACTTTGACTTCCTCATTGTTTGTTATTCGCTGAAAAATAGTTGTTATGGGGTATACATGCGGGGAAATCGGGAAAAATAAAGGAACAGGACGAACGTCGTCGTCCTGCCGCTATAATCCTCGATTTGGCCTGTGTAGTCCGGAAACCCTCGGTAACACACCTCGTAAACAACGCAGGCCACCCCGGGTCTGCTTCTCCTACCTGCAGCTAGCCAAAAGGCGTGCGGGCACCCAGAGCACCGCAGAGTCTACCAACCGATAAAAACTGACGCTCGCCATTGAATTCGATTAATGCACCGATGCGTGCCTCTATTGTGTAAAAAAAAAAAAAAAAATTATACGCGGATACACACACCAGGAGATTACACTTATTTGCACGTGACGATATAACCCAAACACACACCACGAGATTACACTTGTCTACACGTACCGGTGTAACCCTATACTCGCACACCTCAAAACATACTCGGCATTCTTAAACATTTCATGGAATCTAACAAAGATAAGAACTGTGAGTTTACAAGCCTCAGATTCTCAACTCGGATTACTTACTATAAAAAAAACAAGTTGTCTTTACAATTATGACGCGACAGATCGACTCGAAAAAAACTACGTTCTCTCATGTTATACGAAAATCTCCCTTGAAGGGAACAAAAAACTAAAAACGACATTTCCCGATCGCTCTCTCCCCCTTTTACGATCTCTAACCTTTCATGCACACACGCCTTACTTACATGATGGTTTTTCTCACTTCGGGTGCGGACTATACGTACTGGTTAAATGACACCCGGAAAAGGATGCTCGTGACTACTGAACGATCAGGCTTACAGGTCACCCGTCATCCTCTTAGTGATATCAGACCACGGACTTCATAAAACTCACGTCCCGATATCGTGGTTTTCCCCCAGGTCTACTCGCAAGTACCGGCGCTCGTTTTGTCCCTTTCGTCACGTTGGCGCGTCCGCTCTCTCTCTCATGCCCTTTTTTTAACTAACTCGTGGCGACCTTTTTCTATAGAAAATTTCATCATTCCCCCTCCCTTGCTGGTAAAATCCGTTTGAATTTACGCGTATTATTTCAAGATACAATAGTAAAATAATAAATGCGGTAAGCGCGTGCGCCGAGAATTGTGTAGTTGATTATCGACGGAACAGGGGGCACTCGGATTCGAACTCTCGATCTGCAGTCGAATGTTCTTCCGCTGAGCTATACCTCTAACTGTAGTATCTGCTATGGTCACATTCGTAACTTAACCGATAATTTGTACTTATATAGTTATACATCTATAACGGGTGGTTTTTTTTTAAACGTGTTGTAGACTGGTGATTTGACTCTGCGAGTGCAGCTACGCTCTCTAGCCTTTCTCGATGATTCCTTTTGTTATTTTGTTATCTTAAAGAAGAAGAGAAGGTATGAACAGGAATGCCTTACCTAGTCTTTATTATCTTGTGCATGCCAAATACTTGCACATCCACCATCAATAATTACGAGTAGTAGCTCTTTTTTAAGTTTTGAAAGGTGGAAACCTTTAATAGCTCAGTTGGTTAACGGACACATTGGTATAAGATCGTTTATTTATCTTAAGCTATCTCGGGGTTTGCATTTTAGTTTTTTTAAATAATTTTTTCAATATTCAATAGTAGGTGAAATTTAGTCAAAAAAATTTAAGATATCTGGATAGGAGATCAAATAAAAAGCAAAATATTAGATTACGAGATTTTTTTGTAAAAACATGGTTTCGAGAAATACATGTTAAATATACATCACTGTCCTGTGATGATGTTTTTGTGGACAAACTCTTAATAAACCATTATTTTAATATGTTCGCTGTATGCAACGAATAAAATAACTGTTTACCTTAAAAATGCGCGTGTGTGAGACATATAGCTAAAGAGTTTTTTTTATTTTCATGGTTTTTGAAGGAATGACGGATTTGTGATATATCGTGAACCTCGCATGCTAATATTAAACTAATCAATTTTATTTATTTATCAACGATCACTTGAAGATCAAATAGAGTCTCAACAGTCCACACCACCATTATATTGCGTGGCAAATAAGTGGAGGCATACGGGTTGTGCCTTTTTAAACCACAAGGCACCAAATTATTTTTAAAATAGTGAAAATTAACAATTGAACTTAAATGTAAAATCGAATACGTCGATAATTAATTTTTAAATGTTAATGCACGGCCACCCGGTAGCTCAATTGATAGAGCATCTGTCTGGTAAACAGGAGATTGTGTGTTCGAATCGCACTCAGGGATGATTTTTTTTATTCCTGCATTTACAATTAAAAATTAATTATCGATATATTCGATTTTACATTCAAGTTCAATTGTTGATTTTAACTATTTTAAAAATAATTTGGTGGCTTATGGTTTAAAAAGGCACAACCCGTATGCCTCCACTTATTCGCCACGCAATATAATGATGGTGTCGACTGTTAAGACTATATTTGGTCCTCAAGTGATCATTGATAAATAAAGAGAATTTCAACTAATAGTTATATAAAGGACGTTCATAATTTCGATATTTGATTGAACTAATAAAGTTGGCTTCATCATTACCATGTAAATAAACTCTTTTAAGATTTATAGTTAGAGTAATGAGGTTATATTTTAAATAATTTATCGTGATATCGCCATGGTACCACTCGATCTCGTGCACTTTCAGTGTATGGTGATGATTACATTTTTTTACGTCGAAGGGCATATCATTAAAAATGCAGGGTCGTTTGATCAGCCAATTCCCAACGATGTTAGCTTATCATAATACCACTGCAACTTGTTTTAGTATAAAATGTCTGTCAGTGCGTAGAATCCTTGAAAGTCTACAATGAGATCCATGTTGTCAAATATTACACTCTTTTGTTGTCTTTATTCCCAGAAAAATATTTTTTGTACGGTGAGTATCGATCAGAGGTGTATTTTTCAAACCTTACCACCACAACCATACATACCCTCAAGTAACCACCAACGAGACTGTTTGTGTAAAAATATATACGAGATAGGTTATGATGTTATGATAATGATAGATATAAAACATGTACATAATGACAAAGTTTATAAAAAAAATTTTCCACAATATTAAGTTACATAATTACAATTAGTTTGGCGACATTTGTAATGCATACCGACTCTCTAACACCCATTATTTTGATAATCGTCATCTTGCATGCCTAAAATATTCATATCGAGTATTTCATTTGACTCAATTGGGATCTTGCATGGAAAATTCCATTTGGTCCGTCTTGTAGAGTTTGGAAATTAATCGACCCGTATTTTTTCTTTTCTTTTTAAATAAAAAACTTCAAAAGATGTAGCCCCTTGAATATTATCTATTTTTCATAGCTATAGATATACTCCTTGTGTATGT
>JAPYYV010010081.1:0-32524 GCA_030522625.1 Copidosoma aretas
GGGGGTGAGGGGGGGCTACAAACAAATGACGATCATTTAAATCACGTAAAAATATAAGGAATCCACCCGTGAATTGAGGGGGGGCGGTGAGGGGGGGTGAGGGGGGGCTGGAATAATTTTGTCCTTATCACTATATATATATAGTAAGATATATATATATATATATATTGCACGGAGAGGAGGAGAATTGTCCGTTTGAGCTGATCGGAGCAAAAGCGAGCGGTGAATCTTTTTCCATAGAGCGCACTATACCTATATATACTGTCTACGTTTATCCTACATGTAACTGAAACGCTTTAACCAAATGCATGAACCTGACACGAACCATTTGATCAACACTTTTACTAATTGTGATCTCCATACCGAGCGTAATCCCACGTAATATAGATATGAACAATATAATACTATAGCCTGAGCTTTGGTCATTTTCAATGAAGATATATAACTTTAGAACCTCAACGGTCTACTGCTTCATTAGCTGAGCTTACTAATGCGGAAGTCGAGATTTCGTTTTTGGCAGTCATAGGTTCAAATCTCGTTGGACTATAATTTTTTTTTACTTTTGTGAATTTTTAAATTTGTCTGTAGCGCAACGAATTACACATATTCACATAATTATATAATGTAGAATGATACACGTCTGTATAAATTTTAGCAAAAACTTCCCCCGTCAAGGTAATTATTTATAACACAAGCAACTGGAATTTGATCATTTTATGCAATCTCTTATGAAAACGTCTGAATTTTTATCGTATCTTAAAAAAATAGACGTATAATCAGATGAGAGACAGAGAGAGAGAGAGAGAGAGCAATGATATTGTTATCCATTGGAAACTTTTCGATTCCCGAATGGATAAGCACTTTGAAACCCACAAATCAACGATATCATTGAAAGTTATTGACAAAAATGTGCAAAAATACGTGTCACAGACATAGGGAAATATTTAAGTAAGTCATACCTCACATTTTTCTATTAGATATTATGAACTAAAATTTTATGCACATGTCTCCGAGACAGAAAAAAATGATTAATAGACCAAGAAAAAAAGTACCTCAAAAACTTTGAAAATTCCTCACACACTTTTTTGAATGGAAATTTGATATTTTGTAATTTTTTAGGTTACAGTTTTTATGAGGAATCAAAAGCGTCTTGCATCTTTGTAAAAAAATTATTTAAGTGGACGCTGTAAGGGATGTCTCTATTATTTTTAAATCGATCAATCAAGATCTGTCCGAGTACCTGGAGAAAAAATGTCAACTCAATTAAAAATCTATTTTTCAAAATACATTTAAAGACGATTATTGAAATTTCTTGGCCATTGTGTTTGTCTCGTCACCATAAGGCATTGTTTACAATTTTTTCACTACTGTGAAGCAAATGAGGAATAATAGTGTCCCGTGATTAATTTCCTGTTATTAATAATAAAGTTTTAGGGTAGATAGCTGTATTATCGAAAGTCTTAGGACAGTTTCACGATTTTCATGCGATAGCTATCAGAGGTTTTTTTGATGCCAAAATAATGCTTGTTGATTAAAAATTTAATCATGAAAAACGTAAATTATGTGAGAAAAAAACCTGAGGCACAAAAAAAAACTCACTTCATTCAACTACAGGTTACAGATTTGGTCAATGGAATTTTAGTACAAATCTAGACTTTAGTGTCCCTCAATAACCAAACCAAATTTACATAAAATCTAAAGCAGATGATATATTAGCTGAAAAAATATAATTGTTTAGATGAAGAAACAAAACCTTGGTAGCCTTTGTTTATAAGAATCAGATGATGAATGAGAAATCGCAATTTGAAAAAGTGCTGATTTTAAATGCATACGATTTTTTGATGAATAATAAGGATAAAATCTAAAAAAAATCAATGATGCAACCTATGTATATGTGACAGTATCATGCATGAAAATAGCAAAAACTTCGTAATATGTGACCAAGATGTATACATTTTTTGAAAACCGTTAAATTTCGAGATACAACTACCTTACCGCGTAATTTTTTAAATATAAAAATATTTATAGGCATACATCGCTCTAAAACCGTAATATTGTTGGTACAAAACGCATGGTCACTTTTATATCTACTATTTATGAACGCCTACACACATGCAATGATTGTTGCTATTTTTCGCAAATGTCAAGCAGCGTCCTGAGGGTAGAAAACAGGTCGAGTTGCGTCCTGGTCATTAAAGCATCCGATGGAGTCGCGTCCCGGTCATTCGGTTTTTGAATTACACTAGGAGTTTTGCGACTACATTTTGAAAAACTACATTGAATATGACACACCTAGATTTAGGCTCAGCTCGAGTTTTGGATCTGTAGAACTACCAACAATTGTAAATTATTTTATTCTAAATTCGACAGCGTGTTTTACTCTGCTGTCTCTCTCTCTTTTTCTCTAATTTTCTGATCTGGTTATACGTTTAGTTTTTTGAGATACGATGGAAATTCAGTCGTCTTCATGAGAGACTGCATAAAATAATTAAATTCCAGTTGCCTATGTTATAAAAAATTTTCTTGACGGGAGTAGTTTTTGCTGAAAATTATTCAGACGTGTATCATTCTACATTATATAATTTTGTGAATATGTGTAATTCGTTGCACTATGGACAAATTTTTGGACAGTGACAAACGAAAAAAAATTATAGTCGAACGAGATTTGAACCTATTACTGCCATAAACCAAATCTCGACTTCCGCATTAGTAACCTTATCTACAGACGCAGTAGACGGTTGAGGTTCTAAAGTTACATATATTTATTCAAAAGAACCGGAGCTTAGGCTATAGTATTATATTGCTCATAACTATATTACGTGGGATTACGCTCGGTATGGCGATCACAACAAGTAAAAGTGTTAATCAAATGGTTCTTGTCAAGCTCATGCATTTGGTTAAAGCGTGTCAGTTACACGTGGGATATACGTAGACAGTATATTTTATAGGTATAGTGTGCTCTATGGAAAAAGATTCACCGCTCGCTTTCGCTCCACTCAGCTCAAACAGACACTTCTTCTGCTCTCCCTGCAATATATACACCTAATCTCTGGTCCATACGCCTATTTCCAGATTTCCTCTCCTTCCCCGCAAGCGCACATGTGCCCCCGCCCGCACCCCTACCCCATGACGTATGCTCACGTCAAGTAAGATGTGCGTATGGTTCAGTGTCTGGCCATTGCGCGGCGCTCGAACTAGTGGCAAAAAGTGGTCCCAGAAGTTAACATTGCTGTCAGCAATCTCTCGACTAATTTCGGACACTATATGCATTCACGCTTGCATCTACCACGGTATTGGCCAATGGATCGTCTAGATAAAAATGAATAAATGTGTATGTAAATATGTTTCCCAATCCTATCGGTAAAACATATCTGTTGTGTGCAAAAAAAACTGTCCTCGACGTATACTTATTTCATAAATAAAGTTTTCTTTTTTTCCGTAAATTAATTTTTTTATGATGGCATAGAAGCACAGTTTTGACCGATAGTCCCGCGATTATCCGATTTTTTTATTTTACCTGCATGAATTTAAAAAAAATATACATACACAGAACTATAAAACGTGGCCGTTAGTGATACGAGTAATGAAACAGATAACAGGATGTACACTCAAGCTTAATACGAAATAAAAATATAATACAACTGGAGTTACTACAACTAAATAACCAAACAGACTCAGCTGCTCATACTGTTTATTGATAGATCATTAATTTACTATTTAAAAGTATAAACAAAATTATTTTTGGTCTCGAATAAAAGTAAATAGGATTATAACACTCTTTTACAAGAATAGGGCAGAACAACCGATTCATGCACATGGTGCTAAGAAAATCAGGTGTGGGCAAACCATGATTATGCTGAAGTCTAGCTAAGTTTATCCAAGCTAGCATACACTACGATCTCTCAATCTAATCACCATGTTTTTCTCATACAAAATATGATAAGCAATATATCTTTGTGTATTATACTTCCTGTAAAGGTGTATTATACTTTCGATAATAATGTAAATAGACATGGTTTCTTGTATAGCACATGGTTTTGACAACGTAGAAAACCAATTGGATTTTCGGGCAAGTAAGCTCCATATTTGCTTAACAGAAAACATGTGTTTTTAGTGAATTGTGATACAAATGCGTCAAGTTTTCAAACGCGCACGTGTGTCACCCACTATTTTATAGTACAAGTGTATGGAATGATGCCGACCAGGCAGGGGTGTAGATGGGTGGTGGGAAGGGGTAAGTGGGGCGCCGCAGCCGGCAGGGAGGAGGGGGGTTAGGGGGGGCACAGCCCCTCCCCCAAGTCAAAAAAAGATTAGAAAAAAATTATATATTAATATTTAACAAAATTTATCCCGATCGTTTGCACCATCAATCGTCATCAGCATTATTGTTGATCATCATAATCACTATCACTATCATTATCATCATTAACGTAAAGTCTGGTAAAAATATTAATATACGCACCCTAACCCCTACATTACCGCACGCCAGCTGACTTTGTCGCACTCCGTGCATATTTCTCCACTTTACCGACATGAAATGCGTGGGCATCAAGGCATATTCAATGCACTTGTACTATAAAATATAGTGTTTTACTACTACGTCGGAACATGACCAATTTTGTTTTACTGTGGCAGAAAATAAAAAACGTGACAAATAGTAATATTGCTAATAAAACAGATAATTGATAGGTGACCTGTATACTTTAGCTCAATATTAAATTCAAAGAAATTATAAGCCACTCACCTAAAACCAAATCATCAAATGAACTCGCATGATTAAAATGTTTATGAATAAATAACTTATCTACTGGTTCAAAAAAGTTTCAGAGATAAGCAAAGCTATGAATCTCTAGCAACTTCAACCAAATTACTCAATAAACTTCAACCTCATAACTAAAAAGGAAGACCAATAATTAAAGTCAACACTATTTCTTGTTTTTAATAAGTAAGTTATTAGAAGAGTACAGTTCTTATCTTTGGCTGACAATACATTAAGCTATAGTTCATTTTTCTCCTGGATACATTGATGTGGCTTACTTCGCCGTAATGTATTCGGCGATAATTCCAGCTCTTACGGGCCTACTAGGATGAGTCGTGCCAATCTAATGGTCGAAATTTATTTCTACCTTTTAAGAAAAAATATTTTAAGGGTGCTAAAGCAGGATAAGCTTAGAGATCATAGGTAGTTTATTTGATAATTTGGATATCACGGATTCAAACGGTCTCCTAATCTATCTGCCTGAACCTAAAAAATTAGGAGATATTTGCTATCACAGATTGCAAATTATAAACAATACATTATGGAGCAACCTGAAATCATCTTTCATTTGTAACCATAATCAACAAGTTACACACTGAAACAATGACGGTAATATAGTGAAAATCCTCAGCTTTCAGATGGTACCTCGCAAAACATCGGTAACCCTGGAAAAATTCTAAATATTCCGTAGAGTATAAATCGAGTCATAGTATTATCAAGGTCGTGGCAGAAACTCATGTTTTTTTTTTGTTGGGACGCAAGGCACGTGCTTTTAAATATTTAAAAATTATACTGCAAGTATTTACCAAAAAATTGTATTTTACTAAGCCCTCATAATGGTATATTCACATTGATTACTTACAGTTAATTTATTTAAAACGTGCTTTATTTATTCCAACAAAAACAAATTTTAGCAATGATACGTAACGTATGTCACAGCAGTTTATCTTTTTTATCATACAGCTATACATATGCAGCAGGTATAGCAACTAACACCACACAATTCGCAATAGAAATCGAATAATTTATCATAGAAAATCGTTTTTATAAACAAATTATAAAAAAAAATTACAATTATAGACATTTGTTAAAAAATTTTTCTTAAAGCGTAAAAATCGAAAGTAGAATTATTAATTTATTTAAAAATAAGCAAATTGAAATAAAAGAAATATTTCTAAAAAAAAAAATTAATATTTAGAAAAGATGCAAGTAAGAACAATTTTTTTAAAGTTTTAAAATACTAATTAAATTAATTGTTGATAGTTGATGTAATCATTCGTATCCTCTTGGTTGCTGGCAGTTGTTATAGTTATAATTATTAGAATCAATATAACTCCTATGATTGGGATTCAGGTTGTTGCGCTATGTGTCGTAACGTTGGTTATTAAAATCAGGCCGACTTTCGTTCTCCCCCGAGGCCAATACATCGTACGGTTCTTCGGGTTGTTAGTCGGGATTTTTTCTTCTTTCATTTTTTGTGTCACTCTACAGCTTTTCACATCTGCTCGTGGAATGCATGCAGTGCTCCTGGCAATATAAGCACCACTGACTATTATCTCTCGTGCCCTATTCATCTGCTTTAGTCTCGTGACGGTTACGTCGCTAGTTGCTATGATGCCTATTCTCAGATTTCTGTTATATCCGTAACCACTTTTTTTAATGGCATACGTGGTTAATGGCCCTGGTCTTGATAGACGTACACTCAACTTGTTGTCCTCGTTAATAGATGGCTCAATAGTCTCTTTCAATGTTATAGGTTTGAGACCAGCGATATTCGAGTTACATGGTGCTTCAAGGCCGCATATGAACTGTTTAGTCGTCTCCAAGTTGCTCTTTAAGACTGTTTTTTGCACACGTGGTAAGTGCGCGCTTGAATCATGCGTCATCACAATTCTATTACGCAACCGTTAAGCTTAACTACAATACTGTGTGACTGACTCATTGTTCTGCTGGGTCAATACTTTCAATTCGGCCAGTAGTACCTCAGCACTCCCCATTAGGGATCCCGAAAGAGGCATTCAACTGTGTGTAAAAGCACAATATACAGATATACATTGGTATACGGTCGTATGTCACTTTCGGGATCCCTGCTCCCTTGATAATGCGAGCAGGAAATCGTCTACTGAATTAAATAGCGAGAATCAAGCGCAAAATGGATCTACCGCTGTACCTCTTAATCTGCCCCCTAGTGTACTCATAAAATATTTTTAATGTTGCCGCAGAACTGTCGTCCTAGCCGTTATCACAATCTGCTCGGAAAGTGGAAAATTTATCGGGTCCCCGCTAAATATAGGGATGCCACTCATCGTGCTACTCACCTGGGCCAGTGCGTTGTAATGAATGTTGAGGAGCCGTGTGTTTTCAGCGTGCTGTTGGCTTAAGACGGGGTCTATAGAGTTGGTGTTTAGCTGAGTCAGGATGTGCCAGGATTGTAAATGCTGCTCGAGAATATATGTATCTGTGCTTGCAATAACCGTTTTAAAGATGTTGTATTTTGAAGTGTGAACGTAATGCCAATAGTGTATCTGTATAGAGCAGACCAGAATAAAACATCGTACACCAATTTGATTTAAAATCATTACTTTTGGTTTTTTCACTATTTTGTAATATCTTATACTATAATATGAAATCGTTTACATTTTTTTGAAGAATAATTAAATTTATAAAAAAAATCGTATTGAGATGAACTTTAGAGATAGACTTTATGGTAATAACGCCATTGATGGTGTACACGTGCTGTTTGTACGTGTTTGTAAAGCTAATACTACATTATCAACTTGCTCTTGCTGAGTTCTCTCACTTTTTTTTTCTACGTATTGATTATGTAAGGCCGCATGGCTACTGTGCATTTAGCCATTTTTTAATTCTTTATCCACTCTGTAAACGGACTGTTCAAACGCGGCCGATGCGTATATGCGGAGATTTGCCTTAACTGCCGCAGCGCCATGCCACCGCAAGCGGCCCGCTCGAGTGCTAAACACAACATTTTGAGTGCGTTGTTTCGGCAATAAGACATAAATAAAAAAATAGCAGCAATATGTTATCTGAAGCGTCTTGACCTCAACTTTCGAATAGCATTAATTATTTTTGCGAATTATTTTTACATAACCTCGAAAAACGCACATGTATATTTATTTTCGGTTTTCAAACACACACACACACACACACACACACATACATATAAATATATATACACAAACACCTACACAACGTGCAGCTTGCTTTCAGACGTCGGCTATTTAATCAGGCCACTAAAGATGTTAAACATTATAGTCCATTCCATTTACTGAGCATTAGTCTGAAAATCACAGGAAAAATCAAAATCCCTTCTTTCACAGCCCCCCCACAAAATAAGGGAAAACTCTATTGTTTTCTTCGATACTCGTACTTTAATTGTTTTCCACCAAACTCCCCACCGCCCTCAACCACCCCTTTACTGCCCTTAATATCCCCAACCGTCCACCCACATGAGGTTGTTGCCCCCCTGTACTGCCCCCTACTGCCCCCACCGACTCCCATATATTCTTTTTACACTTTTTTCATACAATCATTGTACAAAACTATATAATCCGTTTCTTAAAGAATTAAATTCTTTTACAATACAATAATACATGAACTTTCGATACACATATGCTTTTTCCTATATGTCTAACTAAAAAATTCATTTATTATACCTTCTAATACACTAAATTGTTATGATAAGAATTTTAAAATACATTTAAATCATTTGATTTTTTTAAATATTTTTTCACACCACCCCGGAAGCAAATCGGTCGACTTGACACATAGGAATAATAGATTGTTATATATGTTGATGATTGTTGATACTTAATATTAGGGTCATAAGATATTTTATCAATTTTATACCAATCAATTTGTTAGTATCAAGTTCCTGATGTGCTAAGCTTTGTTTGTTAAAAAAAAAAATTTTAACTTTTTAAATTAAATAAATATATAATGTGAGATAAATATGACAGAAAAATAATACAGGTTCATCATTGTAATTACACAGGTATTAGAGGCACTAAAAACGATAGAATTAAAAGAGGGAAAATATTGAAAAATTGATAAACAGGATTTCAGAATAATTGACCAAATAAGGAAGATTACAGTTAAACCCAAACACATGTCAAAAAAAAAAAAAAAAAAAAAAAAAAAAAAAAAAAAAAAAAAAAAAAAAAAAAAAAAAAAAAAAAAAAAAAAAAAGAAAAAAAAAAAATAAAGTGTTGGAAAGCAAAAAATTGAATAAATCTTCGAAATTTATGGGAAATTCCAACCGATAACAAATAGATGTGCATAAATAAAGTAGCGTAGAAGAATCGTTAAATAAAGGAGCTAGAAGATAAATTTGAGGCATGTTATATTGAAAACAAAAAAAAAGTACAGAAATCAACGGCAAGGTCCAGGAGGATTTTGACAAGGATATATCACTTATTTAATTTTAGAAAGTCCTAGGGGGGATAAAAAACAGAAAAGCCACAGAAGACAATGAAATCGTGGGGAAATGTTTCAAAATTTTTTCCATGATTTGAATGATCGAATTTATAAACATGCTTAATGTGTTATGGACGAAAACACAAAGTATTAAAGGGTGAAAAACAGCAAGAATCTATCCGAATTACTAGGCAGGGAGGACTAAGAGGACAATAAAAACTTCACGGAAGTTCCGTTAATAAATCAAGGGTATCAAATAATAACAATTATCTTTGCTGAAGGAGTAGAATAATTGGCTTAAGAGCAAAAGAAGAATAAGGGATCATACTTTTTTACTAAATAACTTCATTGGAAATAAACTTTGGCAAGGGGGCAAAAAATATATGTTGTCTTTGTAGACGTTAAAACAGTATCTGATACAAACAGAAAAATTTTCGGAATGAAATTAGACAGAATAGCGATAGGAATAGAATTCTATAAATTCTAAGAATATTTTATAAATGTACAAAAAATCAGAATATAAAAATAATACATACGATAAGAGAATTTAGAATAATACAGGAGATGTTACGGTAAAAAAAATAGAAATGCAATGATTTAAATTTTGTTATGACATTCTGTCACGCACAGAGCATTTTAAACACACAAAGCAGATGCTGAAAGACTTAGATAAATATCGTATAAAGAATAGGCGGGAAGCATGAAAAATAACCTCATTTTTAAGAAATGGCGAAGGGATGGAAAAATATCTCTTTGAATATGATGGGTAGGTATTTTGAGATTCAAACGAGTATTAGGATCTAGAAGTGTGGTTCTTAAAAAAAATTTCTTTTCAAGGCACAGAGAAAAAACAACCGGTAGGATACAAAGAGATGTCAATGCAAGTCGAGGCTTAAGAAAAAGAAAGAAAGTGACCGTTAGAACAAGATATTATTTGTTATAATTCTAAGGATAAAATACGGTTGCTTGACCGGTTTAAAAACTAGGTCATCGAAAAAAAAAGTAGCAAAAAATGGAGCCAATTTACAAAAATAACTTCGGGTTTAAAAGCAAGCACAGCAGGATGTGTATGTAAATGAGAAGCACAAGGGTTGTCATAAAGGAAACATAAGAAAAAGGTCAGATAATTACTTTTTGCGCAGTTGAAACACAGATAAGAGCAGGTGGCCCAACGTCTAATTGATGCAATAATCACTCAGTATCATCAATAAAAAACCTACAAAATTGGACAAAGTAATTAAAGTAGAATATTAAAATTTAGGGAATAGGAAAACAATAGGAACTATGAAAATGGCAACCGAGAAAAATAAGCGTGAGAAAATAAAACAGAATTTAATAAGGGATAGGAAGACTTTTATTAATCAGAAAATAGAAAACAACTGGAGAGCAATTGAGAACCATTGTAAAGAAATAAAAGACAACTCATGAAGAGATAAATATTGGGAAAAAGAAAACTTAGCAGGCGATTTTAAAGAGAAATGGTATTGTTTCCTACAAAGAAAATCTAGATACGCTGTAAGCTTTTTCTCTCTTCTGAAATAAGTGACGCAAGTTATGAGAGGAGTTCATTTTTCGAGCGTCTTAAGCGTCTTAAGCGTCTTTTCGAGAGGAACAGGAAAGAGAAAAGACGTTATTCTTTTATCAAAGTTTCTTATACGCAGTCGCGTAACCTGTCTGTCTCGTTAAATAAATTATGATTTAAGTTATAACTTTTGTGTTAACCTTTTTCCGCGCGTAGTAGCTAGTAAGCTACATTTTGGTGCTGAAACACAGGCCAGTTTCAAACCGAGGCTTCCATGCGAGGAAAAGTGCCATGACCAAGAGAAAAAGCAAAGAAGAACTGGGTGCCAGCGACGAAATGACAGAATTAATCAGAAACAGCTGCCCGTTTAGTCCTCGAAGATGGCTTCCGCAACGAGCGGCCGTCATCTTCTGCTTAATCATCGTTAGCTACTATGCGTTGTTGTGCGCCGCGCCAACCTGCTGCCAATTCTAATCACGGGACTGGCTTTCACTAGGCAATACTACCTCCTGCTCTACTGTTATTGGATGCCGTGTTCTCTCGTGAGCCGCACCGACATGCTGCCGATTTAAACCTCGCAGCTGGCTTTCACTAGCCGCCCGCGCCGTACTACGGGATAAGATCATCGATAAGTGCACAAAAATCTTGATTTAAGCGATTGTTACAGCTACGCAGAAGTTTTCAGGCTTAAATTTATGATGACTTCATTAACGAAAAGATAGAAGAGTGACATTAAAAAAAACGATGTATGTCAAGTAATTGCATAGTAAAGGTAACTATTTCTGTAAAAACTTTATGTTGGTCAATGATATTTAAAATTATACAATAACAAATATAAGTTTATAGTCGATTTCATGGTTTCTTGGGTCGCTGATTCCGAATATGAGGATATGATTTTGAAATATCATCTTCTTTAACCCCTGAATACCACCCCTGCGGTAAATACTTGAAAATCGTACCTGACAACGAGGTCACAAGTCATTTTCATGGTTTTTTGGGTAGATGATTAACAAATATGAGGTCAAAATTTGAAAATCTTATCCTCTACATCCCTTATTTACCACTTATCAGATATATATTTGAAAATCGTGCCTAATAACGACGTCATATACTATTTCCATAGTTTTTTGATAGCTGATGACAAATATAAGGTTACAATTTTAGAATCTTACCCCCTTTACCCCTTATTGACCATCCCTTGGGTGAATATTTTAGAATCGTACCTAATAACGAAGTGAAATGTCATTTTCATAGAGTACATATTTGAAAATTGTACCTGACAATAAAGTCATATGTCCTTTCTATGGTTTTTAGGTCAATTATAACGAATATGAGGTAAAAAACTTCAAAATCTCACCCCTTTAACCACTTATTTACCACCCCTAGGGTAAATATTTAAAAATTGTACTTGATAACGAAGTCATGAGTCATTGTCATAATTCTTTGGGTCACTGATAATGAATATTAGGCCAAAAATACTACATGGTACTTTTTTTTCTTACCTCGAAAATTGAATGTCTGAAAAGTCTATATTTTTATCGATTTTACAGTTCAAAGATGCTTATGCAAGGCTTTTAAGAAACGGTTTTTTATTCATGCTATGTGAAATGTTCAAACTTGTCAAGTTCAGACGTAAAAAATAATATTTTTTATGTAGTAGACTTTTTCTACGATACTCTGTTGTTTTAACAGACTTTTTGTATTTGTAATACAGGCTTGAACGGTAATCAAGTTATTAGCTTAGGTTGACACTTGTTACTCCTTCATCATTGTTTAGTATCACAGGTAGTACTTAAAGTTTTATTTATCAATCATTTGAAATAATTTATTTCGATTATACCTTATTTTGTGATAATGTTTGATACATTTAAAAATGTTCGATAGATAATCCAGATTGTAAATTTGGTCGCTATTTGTTGATATCTTTAGTCATTAACTCTGCTTTTGCCATAAATGTTTCAAAAAGATCCCTTACAACTGAAATCGTTCTCTAGAAATTACCGTTTCGTTACTGGACTTGTAATGTAACAATGAAAAGTATTTCTGGCTTTTTATACTTACAAGTAATTCTTCCATTTCAACTCTCTTAACAGTAATAAATATTACGTAAATATTATAAGCGACCCAAAAAACCACGAAAATGACATATGACTTCGTTATCAGGTACGATTTTCAAATGTTCTCCCTAGAGGTGGTAAACAAAGAGTTAAGGTGGTATGATTTCAAGATCTCAACCTCATATTCAGAATTAGCGACCCAAAAAACCATAAAATTGACTGTGAACTTGTTTATGTTATTACATAATTTTAAAGATCATTGACGCACATAAAGTTTTTACAAAAATGGCCAACATTACCATGCGACCACGTGACGTCATAGTTTTTTTTTAAAAGTCACTATTCTATCTTTTAATAAATAACAATATGATAAATTTATGCCCAAACCTTCTGCGTAGCTGTAAAATTCGCTTAAATCAAGATTTTAGACCACTTAGATAATAGATAAAACCAGCAAATACGTTGCTAACGAATGGAAAATCAAAGAGAAAATGGTGTTATAGACGACAAGGGATAATGAAACGGTAGGAACTACGAAGGAGGTACTTTATATTATAGCTTTATATTTTTTCCTATACTTTTTTTGGGGGGGGGGGGGGGTAGCCAAAATTACTTTAGGGAAATCCTTACAATTTTTTTAATTTTGTATTTGCTTCTAAATATTGTGTAATGTTACATAAAATGAGTTCTTGAAACTGAAACGTACTATTGCATTTTAAGTTACAAATAATCTTACTCCCGGAAATCCGAGTTTTTTGTTTAATAACGAATGAGAGATCGGACATTAGTAGGCTGATACAGATAATAATTTAAACGGACGAGAAGTTGCAAAACCACGATTTCACCTTTTAGAGAAAAAACTCGATCGCGATAAAAACTTTTCGGAAATGTATCACAGGGAAATGGAACGTCTTATCGAGAATAATTACGCGGGAAAGGTACACAAAATTTGAAATGATAATAATAATAAGCACTCCAACATGATTCAGTTAGATTTCGATGCAGCTGCTGAATCAAAATGGTTAAGTATTAACGACTTACTTTTAACGGGACCAGATACTTGGAAACCTCTAATAGAAGTTTTTATGCGTTTTTGTCAGTATAATTACGCAATTCAAGTCGATCTTCAAGACATGTTTTCAAAAATAATAATTTACAAAAACAATTAGGACGCTCAACGCTTTTTTTAGAGGCGAAGAGATAGAACTTTAGAAAGCACATCGAGAGTATCGGATGTCTTCAGTCTCATTTGGTGCCTAATCTTCTCCATGTTTTGCACTCTACATGAAAAATAAAAATACCAGCTTATTTTCATCGAAATTTCCTGACGCCGCGAATAGTATTATCGTTAATAGTTGTAAGGACGATTTCCTTGACAGCGGCATGACTCTTAAACAAGCCAATAAACGTGCTAAACATGTAAAAGTAATAGGCGCTCACACGGACTGGGTGATGCATGGATGGGCTAGCAATCATCCCTCTATCTTAAAAGGAGAAGGGTCCAGTCATACGCGGGACAACTCTACATAGGGCGTTTTACACAAAAAAAAATACACTCCTTTAATTGAACACAATAACAAAATTTATAAACACGCTTATCTTTATGTGCAAAGGCATGCATGTTTTTTTACACAAGTGTAAAATTAAATGTTGAGAGAGGACAAGTCTACACAAAGCTTCCGATGTCAAAGGTTTAACACAATTTATATCACACGCAGAGCCAAATTACTTTACACATATATTTTTAAGTTTTCACAAGCATAAGTGTGCCCTACACAAGTGCAGAAAAAAAAACGAAAAAGAAATAATCTACACATCGAGGATTAGACCCACAAAGCTGTACACAATTTCTGCTATAAACAACATAAAATGACTCTACACATGTAATCAAGTGTTCCCAAGGACGTGTGTGTTCTACACAAGTGTAAAATAAATAATAAAATAAAAAATATAAACCACACACAGAGAATCCGATCCAATTCACGCACTAAATATATATTGTACACAACATCAAATTATTCTACACATTTTTTTTTTTTTAATGTTTACAAGAACACACACGAGTAGAAAAATATTTTAAACGGAACTAATCTACTTAGCGCATTGAGCACAAAAAGCTAAACACGATTTATACTCTACACACCATGAAAGTGTTCTACCTATACAATTTTTAAGTGTTTTCTCTACACAAGAATAGAAAAACACTTTTACTTAATGAAACAGATCTATACAGCGCATTCAGCATAAAAAGCTTTACACCCTATTTCTACACACTATAAAAATACACTACACACGCATACTTTCTCGTATTGTTATTTAATCGTGTAAAGTGCCAAATTTATTTTAACCCTGAATTTTTAAAAAGTCCTACACACGTGCAATTTTGCTGTGTTATATATATACACACATATACATGTTTATACGTACACATACACTTACAAAAGGCTATAAAAATAATTTTGTACCAACCAGTGCGTAAAAGTGTTCAGCTTTGTTTAGACGGAACACTATTGAAATAAGTTTGCTATTGTTAAATATACATACAATAAAATTATTCAGTTCTGTTCGGTTAATATTTTTTATTTTTATTTAGCAATACTATCGAACCTGAAGTAACATTATTATACAAATGCCATTACCTCATTCGAGAAGAAACCAGTTTTAATACTCCGTTTCCCATTTACTTAGGACCACAAAATCGCTAAAACCCATGAAAACCACGATAAGAAGTGCATAAATGGCACTTTTCTTTTTACAGATATGCTACGACAAACGAAATATTACAGAAATTTTAATGAAATTTCTAGGGACGTCTGAATGTTTTGTTACACGACATAAATAATGCTGTAACGTCGTACTATCAGTAAAAAAAATTAGATAATGGATTTATACGGTGAAAATTTTTTATCGAAACAATTAAAGAAAGTAAGAATATGTGGAGACATGGTTCATTAAAAAATAATAATTTATTAATCATATCATTTACGGAAAAATCATACATTTGCAGTTACCATACATAAGACGCCTTTGGCGTGGGTACCGTTTAGGTATTACATAAAATGTTTCACAAATCTTTATAAAAATTACAATACGAAATTGTAGGAAAAGAAACTTATTTTATAACATTCGTCTTTAAAATGTTTGAAATCTTATCAAATATTCTTGTGGTTTTGGAAAACAACTAAAACCTTTCATTCTCCTACTTAACAAACATAAAACACACCTATTTACTTCAATAACGTAAAAGTTGTACATAGCATGTAATACTAATCAATATAATAGTTGGAAAACAGAAAATTTAAAATACAGTTCAGTCTTGTACCAATGTAAAATATTTTTATTTTACTAAATATTGTCAAAAGGATCTACAAAAATTTGTATAGTTCGGCCAAAAACATTTGTATAATATTTCCTGGGGTACGGCACTAAGGACAGTTTATTTCACCAGCTCGCACGTCTACTGACAGGGGAGTGTTACGATAGGATTCAATGCACATACTGAATATACAAGCATGGCTACACCCGTCAAATACATAGGCCAGCATTTAATTTTCATCTCGACATAATACACACGCATACATGGGCTGGTTTCTTAACTGTGCTTGGAGGATATTGTTCTCATTTATTAACTGCTCCCATTTCCCTACATTTTTATAACAACAATCTGTTTGATACATTATATATGACGTTCAAAACATTTTGAAACACTTGCGTCATTCTATACATTACAATTGTAAATTTCTGAAATTACTTGGTAAGGATAATCAAAACGAATTTGGTTCGTGTTTCGTTTCGTTAATGTGAAAAGAGCACGTTGTTTTGAATCAACACAATACATTGGTCATGAGATCCTGTCTAAATTTTAGGCCGTCTTTTCTTACAGCGAAGTAAAGATAAAAAAATGGACATATCCAAACCTTATAAAAAAAAATCTTAAATATTCAGAACTGAAGAAGAAATACATTTTTCGCCGTGCACTAAATGTCTACACAATTTATATGTTTATGAATGAACACTGACTTACATTTTCAAATTCATTTACAATTTTTACATCGATTAATAGTATGCAAGAGTTGAGCTTAACTGCTCCAATAAGCATTTTCAATGTATTAGTTCCATGGTATTTTCAGTACATACGACATCCCTTTTTATACATTACGATACCATATGCCCACGACATCCTATAAAACTAATAACAACAACAGTATTTTGATAATTACACCAAGCCGATAGAATAGTACCCAGTTGACTAGTAAAATATCATTGAATCACAATCTAATGTAAAAATTTCCCAATACTCTGAACGACACAGTAACAATACCTTTGTATAAGTGAAAAAAATGGCACCACACAGGAGTAATGAGCCTTTACTTATTATTTTTAACTCGTTCTATTAAAACAATACTTTTTACTTCTTGTTACAGACTAATATAAACAAACGATTTGCTTTTTAAGACATATATTTCAGCATATACTTGACCTCCAAATGAAAATTATTTTTACAACTTAATTTACATGTCATCAAAAAATTAACTAAGCTATGTACGAATTAGAAAATATGATAAACATCTGATTTTACAAGTTCTACAGAAAAAAATTAAAGTTATTGAGGGCATAAAGTATACCGTTTTGAATTTTCTACCTTCAAGTACTTCAGTTACAATGCGTTATCATGACATTGTTCTTAAATGGTCCTAACCCCTGTGACTTTTTCGGAACAGCAGAGTATTGAATAATCTGAAACTCGTAGAGGATACAAAAAAAAAAGAATTCATCTCCACACATTGTTTTTTGAAATACTGAGTTTGACATGATTCTGTACATCACTTGAAATTCCTGACTTACAGGCTATATTACTAATGTAAATTATTATTAATTATTTAATGTACGGTTACTCGTACATAACATAATAAGCAGTCACCTGGCTTATATTTGGAGCAATTCGTTACGCCCAAGTTTATTGTAATAAATTTTCAATTGATAAACAAAAGTTGCAACTAGTTAACATGACTGGCATCATTGAGAGTTCCAACTATTTTTTTTCGGTGTACTATTTCAATTTATTTCAATTCAAGCATGACGGAGTCTTGACAGTTTTAGCTTCCAGTCTCTTCCTACAATTAAGTATATATAATCACGCGTTTATTAACTAACAATTCTAATTTGTAAGGTAGTCAGTGAGTAAAAAACCCCTGATATACTGTATTTTATACACGCAATATTTTTAAAAACGATATTTCAAAGGTTAATATTTTTTTTATTTTTAGGTCTTCGTAAAATTCTGATCAATTAAAAAGTACCTTTTGGATGAAGATAAAAGGGTAAGGAGCAGTTAAGTACAATGCCATCATTGCACGTGCCATTTATCTTTCTATCTGCGACTAATTTCTATAAATTTGGCATTGATTGCTTCTATGGAGCAGCTGCTGTGCGTCTCTACTCATTTTAGGTATAAGCAGTTAGACAATTTTTCATTAATGGAATTCAGCAATAGTAGGCAGTCGATATGGTTGCACCATCAAATAACGTAGTGAATGCCCTTAAGGATTGAAAATATCATATAATTAGAAATTACCCTGACATAATTCACAGATGACCGTTTCTTATAGGATAAAGCACTTTTTTTGTATCGTAAACCGTAAACTACATGCAACGTACAAGAATTTATATCTAAACATGTAGGGCTAAATTTCGGCATACACAATACTACACATAGACGGACTTATATTTTTTCTCCCTGTAAAAAACTGTTTCAACAAAAATTTAAAATTAAATTCGACTGTTCCTATACAACATACCATTAAAGTATATCTTGTTTAATAAATATTAGAAAACAGACCATTTTTTTTAATTGTTATCGAAAACAGCTAATTTATAAAAAAAAAATATTTGAATTTCGAGCAAAAAAACGTATTATTTATTTTGTTCCGTTATTATTGATGAATACAAAAAATTTGTACAGAAAAGATATACTATCAAATAATAATATAATAATTTTAAGTATTATCCTTAACGTTATTTTTTTCTATTCCTGGTAATGATAGAACGAGGTCAGATAAATCTTGCCATCGCAAGTTTCCAAAGAAACTTACTTAGGGACCAGCTCAAGAAAATCTAGAAACAAGCCCACCAAAGCTGTAACATCATAAGAACTTTAAGAAACCATAAAAACTTATGTTTATAACAAATAAAAAAAGCGAAAAACTACTCGCGATATCCCGTGTCATCCAATTTACATAAATATTTCTTACTGCGAGGCCAGAACAACTTTCTGCTTGCGTTGGCCAATGAATCATAATAAGATTTATAAGAAACTCAACTAGATAGTTATTTTTTCCATCGTATGCTTAAAAAAACACACTCGAGTACAGGCCCGAATACGATCCAAGTCTGGCCTACAAAACACGAAGAAAGTCTACGTAAATTAGAATATTGCAGGATTATTTGAGTATCACATATCTACTCAACGTATTCACTTCTTTATAGATAAATATTTTCAACGTCAACATTTCGTACGTGAATTTTCTTATACTTGCAAACCCGACCTTAGTAAGATCATCCTTATTTTTGATAACAATACGGAAACCGTTAGCTACTACTATTATCTAATTGTTTAACATTTATCAACCAATAATCGTGATATTTTTACGTACTTACAGACCGACCATTCTCACTTAACTGTTTTTGACTTTTGTTACGTACTAATTTATTACAAAAATACAATACCAACTGATAAAAGATTTTAATTCCGACCGCTCTTGTACTGTTTAACGCACGTAAAAGTTGTTCAGTTAAATTAATTCAACACGTTCATCTAGGCAATCAAACTACTGCAAGTCCTATCATACACGTAAAAATCGCATCTCCCTTTATATTGACTGTTAATAGTATAATACCATTTTGATATTTGCATCACGATTCAACGACGTCAAAAACAAAACATACAATGTACACTCACAAGATATTAAAAAGCAATCCTATTGGTGTTACGGCGACGTTAGATTAATCTTCTCATCATACATTTCCGCAAAAACGTATTTGAAGGCAAGTTCCGGATTACCTTTATAATGCCCACCAAAGCTGTAACGTCATTAGGACTTTTAAAATCTAACATATCATTTTTCTACGAAAAAAACCATTAAACAATTTCATGGAATACTTTGTAAAAAATTAGTTCACATGGATATGTCTTACCGTGAGGCCAAAACAACCTACAATTGCGTTGGCTCATGAAACTTATTAAAATTCATATGAACCACAATCAGATAGTTACGTTTTCCATCGTATGCTTCTTAAACCAAACTCCAGGACATATTCGAATTAACTCAAAGTGCGCCCTGCGAAGCAGTAATTTAGTCAATGTAAATCGAAATATTACAAGAATATTTGAGTATTATGAAAAAAAGTATTTAATTTTTTATCAAAATTGCATTAATAAATGGTTATCGTAACTTCATCGTAAATTTATATAAAATCCTGTTTTAATTGAAATATTTTTAATGCAAGCTCCTGCGGCTTACAATACTGAATCATATGGAGTGCACTACAGTTAATTTTATCAAAACTTTCTTACCGCGCACATACGGCGACTAGTTAAAATTACTTTTATAATTTCAACATACTAATGTGATTCTCACCTCTGTATAAAGAAAATTAAGTTTTTTAAAAACATACATAATACTCCTTATGATAACACGATCTACTTATTTCTTTTATCAAAATAATCACAAATATACAATAATTACTTCATTATTTGAAAGATAGAACTTAACGAAACTTTTAACTTTTCATTTAGAAAACGTATGAGATAGAAAATATGCAGAACTATTACATGACGTTGAACATCACTTAATTTGTAACAACGATACTTGTTTCTCATTATATGAAAGATGATGAATATAACTCTAAATAATATTGCATTAAAAAAGTAATTTAAAATTGTTCGCATTATACGAAAATGTATAAAAAACGATTGAAAACTACATTAAATAGTGTAGCAATGCACCCCACTTCCTTAGGACGATATCATCGAAATCAAGAAAAAATTATGATGAAGTAGTACACTCGGTATAGTTCTAATTACATTTTAAACTTAAATCAGACATGATTATAAAAGAAAACTATAATGTTCAATAATTGAAAACATTAGTGATGATTAATGTCAAAAGAATCTTGAACCATTCGTTAATATTTTTGATTATTCTTTCATTGAAACACAATCTTTTTTGTTCGCTTACTCACTGAATTCGAAGTTTAAAAAAGAGTCTGTTTTGTTACTATGTATTGTTTATTCGTATCACGACAATAAAAGCACAAACTTTCTGCTCGAATATTCAGTACAAAGAGTTATAGAAACACTTCAGTACAATATCATTTTCGTCAACAAAATTATAACCAGGCTTTACTTTGGTACTATTACGGGGAAATTTAACATTAGTTAATAATTAATTTATTATTACATTAGTAGGTTGATTATTTTTGAAACATGAACGATGACTTTTATACAGAGAGAACTCCTTCCAAAAATGGACAAGATAACTGCATTGTTCATTTAAAATAATATTATTTGATGTATTCTCTTAAAGCAGTAATATCATACGGAAATCGATTAATATTGTCTTTAAAGTGCAAAAGTAGACTACAACATTATTTATTGTATTGTGTAAGTTACAGATGCTTCCTAATTAAAAACAAAAGTGATTAGAATCATAAATGTTTGAAATATTTGATCAAACGATTTCACTGCATATAAAACAACTGTAGTCGATTAAACTGTTAACTCATTGAGATATCCGGAAACGATTTGTCTTAAATACGCATTGTCACTAGGTAATTTTTGCTCGAAATTTTTTTAGCAATGAGTCAATAATTAATCGATCAACGAACTGTTACGTATTTATATGTTATTACCTGCATCTGTCAATCGTTAATTCTGAAGCTGCCTTGGACGACGATTTCGAGGGACGTCTGGTACTCCATTATTGGCCTCTCTTTGACGCCTTCGTCGTTGTCTGTTGGCTTGCCCGCGTCAGGGAATCCTAATCTAAAAAGAAAAACCAAGACACTACAGTGAATCCTACTTGCCATCTAAAAGTATTTCGCACTGCTAGCCTCGCTGAGAGTGCCTTTGGTATGACTTCGACGGTACTGTATAAAGCCATTTGTTTAAACTATATGGAAAGTTACTTCCAGCCATGAAAAGTTAATTTCATATGTGCCTTCAGTACAACTTTGGCGGTACTGTATAAAGCCATTTGTTTGAACTATACGGAAAATTACTTGCAGCCGTGAAGTGGTTATTTCATATCACACAGCTCTATTATTATTTTACACAACTTCTAAGGTGCACTGTCAAATGCAAAGCTTATTTTATAAAAAAACTAGATTGTACGTTTTGAGTTCTGCAAAATGATGTGATATATGTTGTACACGTCCATTAACACAATTGTATGAGTAATATCACTTTAAAGATATGAAAATTACAACATTTAGTAGGCACCTGTATGCTAAAGGCTTACATTAATCTTTATTTCCAATAATATAAGTCTTTCATAAGCCGATGCAAGACTTCTGGAGTTCTTTGGTAGAATATCCTAATTTGGTTGTACTCTATAATGAGACAATTGAAGGGCTGGATGGCATAAATGGATCAGCACTTTTTTACAGATGATTTTTTTTTACAGCTTTATATTTAATATTTTCTAAATGACTTTAAAAGTAACACTTTCCAGCATCCTAAAAAACAGTTTTTTTATGAAATGGAATGTATGCTTTACAGACCCAAATAAAGTTTAAAATAGTGCTAATCCCCTTATTATATCTGGCCCTTCAATTTATGAGATTGCCACTACAAGTCACGATGTTAAGAGAGAGTATACTGGTTTTGTTTACAACCCTGATTTTCACGTCCAATGTTCTCATTGCGCACTTGGGGTTGACCCACGGCTGGCAAAACGTTTCGATCTGCGTGTTCTGCATAACATATGTGCACAATTACAAAACATATGCGATTAAACGTTAAAACATAGATGAAAAAATATGATTGAAGTGTGTATGCTTAATAACTATATACAAGCATTATCTTGTGCCCAGATTTTTTAGTTACGAAATCAGATGTTACGTTCTACACCTTGATTTTTTATTGAAAAAACAGAATGGTTCTTACGATAAACAATGTAACCACCAGCGTTTTGTGGCCCAACGAACGGACCTCCAACAATATCTTGAGGTGGCAAGTCGTTTACAGCGTCGATGTTGAATTCATGTACGTCTTGCGCTGCCTCAGGATCAGCGACCACAAAGTGTTGATTTGGTTCCACCTTTTGTTCGTTGTTTTCGTTCAACTCTTGGGCATCTTCAGCTAACTCTATATGTAAAAAATACGGTATGTTTAACGGATGCAAACGTAGGTGGTGTTCTACTACTTTCTCTTCCATGTGTTCTTGCTCTGGGTTTTACTGCACGGGCTGGTCATTGACAATTTGTACATAATCTAAAAGTAAGATATACATAAATAATAGAAGGTTTAACAATATTTTTGACAATTTTATTGTCGGAGACTGAAACAAGTGATTGAAAAAGAATGGAATTTTTTGCAGTATCACATGCACAAGGCTTCTCTACAGATACAGAGGCAGGTGTGCAGGGCACATTCGTACCTACGTGCAAAAGTTTTTCAACATTGTAATTGTAGTGAAAGAAATGTAAGTATGACATGTATTTCGATATTTTAATCTTGTTACTTGGATTGATTGAGGGTGATTACAAGACACATTACTGGAAACGATTCAGTTTTGTAGTTAATGGATTAACATGAACATTAACCAGATTGAAAAGTTACTCTTCATTTAAAATATCATTGTACTCCAAAGAGATTATATATATATATACATAGATAAAAGCTCTCACTATATCTAAAGAAAGTAATAGACAATGCGTCGCTAATTTTTTAAATTCACATACAACAAAGGCGAGCGTGTTGTCACAAATATATATATATCTCGATTTAAAATAAATAAGAACAATTTTGTAGACAACCGTAAAAAAACGAATTTACGTTGATTTGCGATTTATACAAAACGGTTGCTTGGATGCAGAATACAGGATTTTTTAAATTTATTAATACATTACGTACATAAATAGCATATCACACAACAATTGTGTGCAGACTAGCACATGTTAGAATTAAAATAGGCACATATTCAGTGTACGTGTATGCTGCAGATACATTCGATGCAAGAAATTTAACATGTTACACAACTCACGATCATGCATTACTGGACCCTGTCCTTGTTGTACTGGGGCATCCTCACCGTCATTTTCATATCCGTCATTTAGATGCGGCTCCGCTTCAACATCACCTATAGTATACGTTTTAATGAGCAATTGAGTTATTTCAATATTCAATCATTACTTGAACAAATATGTGAGGTTTAGAAACATTAATCAATTGATGTCATGGCTCATATTACGTTGTTAGAAAACTTATTTTCACTCTTATAGGAAAAATAAAAATGTTGAACAGAACACCCATTCTTTGATTTGTTACCACTTTTACGGTATAATATTATTTTATAGACAAAACGTTGGACTGTATTTTTTCCCTTGTTATTACTTACCAAAATCTCTTACTTGTTCTCTGTCTTCAAAATCTTGAACATGCAGACGACCCCGGCCTCCACGCCTGCGCCCGCGGCGTCCACAAGCACGTCCTTGACCGTCAGGAACACGTCCCTGGCCGCGACAAACACGCCCTTGACCACCGCGAACTCGTCCTCCACCGCCGCGAATACGCCCTCCGCCGCCGCGAGCGCACCCTCCGCCGCCGCGCACACGTCCATGGCCAATTTTTTCATCTCTTTATCGGCCTCGACGTCCTGGCCTACCACAAAAGTAGTGATCTCCCACATAGTCATTAAGAGCAGCATCTTTATTATTGCTCTCATTTACAGGAATTTCCAGAGCTGCTGCAGCTGCTCGATGTCTTTCCAGACGAAACGGATTATTTTCGAAATCACCTCCTACAAATACGATTCCATATTTTTAGAATAAATATTTCATTGAGACAGTGTATAGTTACTGTATTACTGGTTTATACATAGCTAAGAAGTTTACGTTTAATTTTTTTTTACTATGCATTATCTGCACCTGGATCTCTAACAAATACACGTTGAAGATCTTAAACTAATAATCTGCCTTCAGCTGCTGCTTCTTGTATATTCAAATTCTGAAATGCAGCTCTTTGGTCATAAAATCCTACTATAAAAAGAAAGTACATCAAACATTTTATGTATTATAATTCCACGTAATTTTAATGTTAGCGTATAAAATATTGAAAATATTTATAGATGAAGCTAAGTGATGTCGGCACGTACTAGGGGGATTGTACTGCATGTATCTCTGAGACATAACTGTGTGTAGGAACTTATTTACAGAAGATCTGTAACAAAGCAATAGGTACAAAATCTCGTTATCGAAGAGAGTAATGACACTTATCGATACACGGGTTTTTCACATACCGTCCGGTTCTTAACCAAGCTTGTAATTACAACAGCACAATGTTATTTTGTATCTGCACCGCTGTGCGATGATTCCTCAAAACTAAACCGTTCTGTACTCTTTGTACATTCAGGGTCGTACCGACCATAATGACCAGCAATTCATCTGAAATATGGTTTTTGAAGTTTACATTTGTTAACCCTTCAGGACGTACGTACATGCGAGGCTGAACTGTTACATAAGTGGTACCAGGTAATTACATAAATAAGTGTAGCGATGGCTGATTGGCATGGAAAAAAATGTTTAATCTAATCAAGTCCATCAAGCACAATACACAAAAATCGTTCGACTTGTATTTTTCTCTTTTTAGATAATTGAAAATCAACAGAGATAGTAAGTCAAAGTTTCAGAGTGGATGTAACATACGTTATAATGGTACACAATCTTATACAGACGCAATTATTCTCACTTTCCAAGATTTTAAACTCATTTACTCCCGCCAGTTTTTGCCTGTGTGCAAAAAGAAAAAACACGTGAAAAATATTTTTTCAATTTCCACTCAACGGACTAATTGATTATTCATGCTAATTCTCCCTTACTTACTGTGTACTACAAAATATTGGAAATAGACAACTTATGCGCCCGTTAAAAACGCATAATCCGCCTCATAAATGGTTGAAGTTTGAAAGATTTTACCCATAAAACAAAAATTCGGCAGGTGCTCGTGCAAGTGCCTGTGAGCAATTCGGTGAAAATTCTCACACAAGTCCGTTGTTCGGACGGAGATTCCAAATACTGACACAATATTAGTTGAAAGGCAGCCATTGCCTACGAATATAGCGGACGAATTGTTGTATACGTTTCACAACAAGAGGATTAAGAAGCTCTTCTTCTAAGAGATCGGCCATATCAGCAAGCCATTTGAGTCCTTGTTGAAACAACTCTGCAGGTACAAACGGTAGAGATAAAGTCGTTTCAAGTAAATCAACAGCGGCGTCGGGTGAAAGACGAAGCGCTACGCACCAGTAGCAAATAAGTGCCTGCAGAAGACAAAAAAGAATGACAATCATGTAGTACAATTATGTGCATGATTAAATAATGAAATATTGCGAAAGTTGAATTTCGTGGAAGGAATTGAAACAGTATAAGAATGTAATCGGTGTGTTCGAGGACTTCGGCTTGGACGCTCACGGCGATTTCGAAGCATCGAAATGTATACCTATATGCATTATAAATGTGCACCATGAGCGCCAAAAACTAAGGTCCTCGAAGATACCTACTGTGTCAAAGTTTTATGTACACGAGATATTCGCAGCAGTAAACTTTTTCTCTTTATTACAATAATAATTAATCACCTGCTTCCAATGGAATAAGCATCCCGTGATTTGGGCGTTTGGAAACATTTCATTCATGGAATTTATGGCAGCACGCTCAAAATCGATCATGCAAGAATTAATATTTTGCAACTCAGGGATGATCGTAAAAATGGTTCTCCCCATAGAATTATACAATTCTGTTGTTTTACGAGAACACAGGACAAATATGGCCGGAAAACCCTATTAATACAAGTTATTTTTTATTTGAACTCTTTATATTTTTGCTTTGTTATTGATGATAATATTGCGTCATATCGAGTGGTGAGTAAGCGTTTAAAGTTTGCTACGCTTAATAATTACAAAACGGCGACAATCTGCTTCAATATTTTTTGAGACACGCGTTTATCTAAGAGAACATATTTTTTTTTTCCAGCAATAAGAGAATATATTTCAAAAAGCTAGTATCTGAGATATAAATACAAGGGTATTTATTTGCAGTATAATTACTAATAAAGTAAGCATTTTGCTCAAAACTGTACCCTTAAATATCATGATAATCCGAATTATCAGGACCAAACAAAAAATTCAATGGTTGATCGCTACTAAAATGTAGAGAGTACATGCCACTCTTACACTATTTAGTTTTCGGAAATGAAATATGTAAATCTGGCTGATGTCCGACGGTAGTCTCGGTAAAATCTGCAAAAAACAAATATTTCTTTCTATATCTATAGACATGTACAAAAATCAATGCAACTAAAAATGTGTTCTTGCAAGAAATGTTCCATCACAATACAGTTGAGTGTATTCTCTAAGTACTGCCTCCATAAGCGGGTGTATGAATATCAGAGCGCAGCCGCCGTGATCCGAGGTTGCACAACCTCTGTAAATTCCGTTCACTGGTGGGTAGTTCTCAAGTATCTCTCCTATCTCCCGTAATATTCGTTGTCGAACTGGCACATTTTCTCTGCGTGCTCGTCGCATTTCCGAGAGTAGATTTTGGATGCAAAACAGAGCGGCTAGATTAGAAAATCTATTTCTGGAAACACGTTATACAAAATAAGACATTTATAAGATAACTTTAGATTTGTTTTTGGCGTTTCTGGAGCCAAAAATTTGATACAATGATACAAACAATAATGTATGAAAACTTTGTATCAAAAAAAAATTGTTGATGTAACCTTATATACTTTTAAGAAATGAAAATGTTGAAAGTACGCAAGCTAAAGATAAAGTCACAGATACAATTCCAAGTTATGTACGTAGTTATTATGCATGAATTTATTGTATTAAATTTATATACCTTGTTTCTTCACTACATTCATATTATAATGAACATCACAAAAGCACCAGACATACATCGCATTGACTCCCGGGTACATTAGTGACTACCAGCTACTTCATTAAACGGGCTTGGTAATGTTAAAACTTACTTCAAGGGTGCATGCAGCCAGAAAAAAGAATGGAGTGCTAGCTAGTATGATTTCAGTACTTGATGGCGATAGGCAAGTATGTATAAATAAAAATTAATACTATCATGTGAATTGTTTTTTCTGTTGTCTTCTGATCCATTGGAAGAGAAATACATTGAGTTATATCATTGTAAAAAAAATTTACATGTTGGCATTAATTTTTGATTATTCAGACTTGCCTACCACCAACAAGTACTAAAATTTCTCTGGCTGGCAGTCCTCCCTTTTTTATCTGACTAGATGCACTCTGGAAGTAAGTTTCAATTAAAATGACAAAGCACCTATAATGAACATTAGCCTGATTGGATGCTTCGTTTCATAGATTAGAAAACCTCGGTAATAGATTCCAAATCACAAGTGTACGTACTAAAATGTTTTCTAAAACAGAACCAATAAATAATTATCTGTTGTTTCCAACATTAACTCAATATAATCATGTCTAGAAATGAATTATTAAGTAATAAGTACATACGAAAATTAGACTTCTAACAGTGACTTTATCTGCAGCTTATGCGATTGAAATTTTGCATCAAAGAGACTTTGTATCGTTCTGTCTTCACGCAAATATAAAGCCCCGGGATAAGCAAGAAAAGACCGCAGTGCACATCAAAGTATGAGTGCATTCCTACTGTCACTATGGTACATAAATCCAGCCTCGAAATAACGGACAGTTCCAGGCCTCCGACCTTAAAACTCCTAGAGTGCCATTGCTGAGTAAATAGAAAAACCATGTTCACAGACGAAGACTCGTATAACGAAGAAAACGCGCGAAATAACTTTGGTAAGGTACCGAAGATTTTACGATGAATACTTACAGCACGTGGCACAAGAACTATTTAAAAGTTCGTTGGATGGGATCCTATAAATATGCACTTTGGTTATTCTAACAACTCATTAAAGACGCGAATTTTCACTACAATTATGTATAAAATAACCTTGCGCACCTGGACGTCTACAGCGTACTAACTATTTCTTTGCACTTCTGATTTTCCAAGAATAAACTTATTACATCCACCGTGCATGTCAAATGTCAAATGATCGAAACGCAAGAAGACGCAGGTCGGAACTTGCCGGCCGGAAACCGAGCTCTCTTCCCGCTGCGATTACTGCAAACGCAAAATGCCGCTGTCTTTTCCGCACTGATGTGCATTATTAGGATGCGTTTATAAGCGCTTCGATTAAAACCAACTAGAGTAAGAGAGAGGTCCAATCACGTGACCACATCAAACCTCTCTCTTACTTTAGTAGGCTTTAATCAAAGAGCATACTCAGATAACCTAGCTACTTTAGTGTGCAGGTGGAAAATGGCCGTGAAAACTGGGAGCGTTCGATCTCTATCGCTTTCACTAGCTCCCACATCATACTTACGGGCAATTGAAAGAGAAAAAAAATCGTACTAAAATCTTCATTTTTTTTCTTTTTTATACATAGCAATGAGTTTGCAGAGTTTGTCTATTTGGCGAGATTGTAGTCGTCCAGAGCGCGTGAATTAAAAAATAAATTCAAGCATTATAGAATGCCAATATATAATAAAAAGTTTCTGGCAGGCGCGCAAAGCGTGTGGGAGGTGTACCATAACGTTGCGTAAAAAAATTGTGCATATGTATACTAGTGGGGCTTCGTTCCCCTGCGCGCTCCGCGCGCCAACCCCCAAATTTCCATATTTATATTCTCATGTCTGAAAAATGAATGGAAAGTTTATTTTTTAATACAGATGTATGCGTACAAACATAGATAACCAAAGTGATCTCACAAAAATTCACGAAAAATTTGAACAGATATCGTCAATACACGAAATTAGTTTACTAATTTATCTAATAATTATTATTAATTTATTACTAATGATGACTTTAATTAGTATTTAAGGTTAATTTTGATTAATATGTTTATAAATACAATATTTACGCAATCATCATTATTACAGAAATAGTAATAAGCCTTTGTTAGTTATCTTTCGTCATTTTAGAATTAATTATCGATATGAGTTTACAATAATACATCATTTTCAAATTTTTTCTTAATATTTATGAATGTAGATTGTTAATTTTATTTTCTATTTATGTCATGTATAGATTTTCATAAACTTCTACGTTTACTTTGTTTGTTTCACAACTATTCAAAATTCTTATCCTTTTATATTAGTACTAACATTATATTCAATTTAGTAACTTTTGTAATTGATTATACATAACACAACTCGTTATAATTTCTTTTTACTTTTGCATATTATCATAATTTATAACGCATGACATATTTCTTAACTTTTAATCTTTACTATCGTGCCTTATTTACTCACATGAATATCTCATATTTTCACATGTATAAGCTTTCTTTAGCATATTCCTCCATTATCTTTAATTCTTGTATTGCTGACTGATATTATCAATACTTGGTTTGATGGTTTTTTTTCCTCTTGACATAGCAATGTAAGCTTTGTATATTTTTTTTTTTTTATTGCTAATTCTATAGTTTATCATTTAAAAACTTCTAAACTAGCCTATATCTTATTATTTTTGCTCTATTTTTCTCTCTGCTTTTTTTTTTACATTTAACAGATAATAGAAATGTCAATTACCATATAATGTTTTCATATTTTCTGATTGAAAAAAGTCTTCTTTTCCTTTATAAAATTATCATTAATTTTGTCATTTCTATTTTTCTTCGCTGTTCTTTTTATAAATCATATCGTTTTCCAATCCTCCACTTTTTTATGCATAACTTTATCTTTTTTGCCTATTTTGTATTATTTTTATTGATTAAGTCCGTTAGTTCTTCGATTAGTCATTATTGTGCCACCTGATCTTGTATATCTTTGTTATGTGCCAAATGTAAATTTATTCCTTTTCTTATGCATATATCTAGGATAACCCTTCCCGCCTCCAGTTGTCATATATATCTACGTACGTTTGCATCTAAACCGAACATGATACTTGTAAATCTAAATCTTTTTTTTCCCTTTTTTCTTTTTCTTCTTATTCCAAAATCCATGTCTTCCTTGCCCGCCTCCAGCTTCTGTATATAAGAGCGTCCAGCGAGATCGGGCCACCTTGCGTGTAAGGCGCATTTTTTTCTCGAGCACACTGTGTTCAACTACCTCGTACGGATGGGGAAAAATCTAAAAAACACAATAAAATAAATCAAATCGATTGATTTTGATCTGCTTTTCATGATGGTGCTATTATTTATTGCTCAAAAACCTTTCTTTTAGTTGAAATATGTCTTTGAATTTGTGTCGTTTCTGTCGAATTTGCCACAGTTTTGAAAATTAAAATTAACACGAATGAAAAGAGCAATACTAATAAAGTAGGAGAGCAAGAAATGCGTAAATGACAAGCAAACGAAGATGTTGACATTGGGTGTGCCACGCTTGACAGACAACTATATAGTTATAGTACAAACTGTAGACTCACTGATAACTACTTGACATTCATCAAAACATAGTTCACGTTATGTATAAGTAGAAGTCATAAACTTTATTTGATTCACTGGATAGTTCCCGAACAATGGAATTTTCAACTTAAAAAACTTTAAAGTTTCAATTTGTTGCAAAATTTCTTGAAGGATCGTATATCACTGTATTTGATTTACATACTAACATTATCGTATTTTTTAATATTTTGTCATTCAAGAATTAAAATACACATTGATAAAGTCATTTACATATTTTATATATTTTATGTATATAGTATAGATTATCAACTTTTTTAGATATTTTAATCTTAATTGGTATAAAATAGAAAATTATGTGTAACTATAAAAGAAAAGCAAGATATTAACAAACTATGTAAACAGACACTTTTCGGCTGATCTGTCCGATTGTTGTAATAATGTATGATTATACTGTGTACGTTATCCCAATACACAATAGACTACTGCTTAAATTTTTAATTACTAAATAAATTAATAATGAATAAACAGTTTAGGCGGGCAATTCTACTCGGTTGTTTAGTCTTAGGTGCTTCGTTTTTATTTTAGTTGGATTCCGTGTTTTGCTGAATTTCACGGGTCATTTGATATGTGTTTAATCAGCGTTATAGCAGACGTTAACGTGTTTTATTTGCTGCCTCAGAAGAGCCAACTTAGTTATTCTCGACGTAGTAGAAGAACATTGTATAAAGAAAGATTTTTTCTTTCTCTTAAATATAGATATGAGCTGTCATAAAATGTGATTATTTTTATATGTTGTCAGAAGAATTTGCTCAAACAACAATAATACTTATGTCGACTGTAAATGATTAAATACGACAAATATTTATATTAGTCTTACAGTCAAATTAATGAACAAACATTAATACTAATCTTTTAATTAGACGTATGTGTGTGTGTGTAATTTTAAAATTACACCCACACATGTATACGGGTTACTTCATACCAAGCAAGTTCAAACGCTTGTTGAAATTCGTGCTTGGCGGCTTCACTTTGGAAGCTCGGAGCCAAAGGAAAAAAGGAGAGGAATCGAAGAAAAG
>JAPYYV010010082.1:0-11528 GCA_030522625.1 Copidosoma aretas
GTCAGTTCTTCGGCTCATTTCATCCATGGAGGATCCACTATTATTTCGCTGCTGCTGCTGTTGGTGCTATGGGTTGCGGTGACCGTCTGATCCTTTCTCTCTCCTTGGATGTGTAGTTGTACATATTAGGCAATGAGATGAGCCCATCTCGCACCTATTGACTAAGGTGCACCCATACCTACGAAACTTTAGTAATAACTACAGTAATAATGATGTATCATATAAGTATACCAAAATACGATTTAGATTTTTGTAAATTTGTGTAGGATGGGATGATGGTTAATGGATAATGATTGAGGCACGTCTATGTCTCTGATTCTTTGTAAGTAAAGGATTTTTTTCATTGTTATAAATACGTGCGGGCCGTCCCGACAATAGATTTACGCCGAACGACGTATTTTTCAAAGGAATGGTGCAGGCAGGAATGATGATGGATTTTTTAAATGATTAGACGTAGGTCTTGAATTTTACGTCATGCTTCTATTCCAGTGAAGTATAGAGTGACTGTCTCCACTGCTACTCGCGATCCTGTTTCTATGCACTTCGAAGCTTAAATCCTTTGTTCAAAACATTCTTATAATTCATTTATATCAAGTTTATTTGATTGGCTCACTAAAATAAAGGTAAATTGTTCACTGGACATTTTTAACGAGTTATATGGACACATAATAGGCTCTTGATTGTCTAAGAGGTAAGTTTTAACTTATTTTACCAGCAACAAAAGATTAATTAGTTTATCAGTCTGTTTCTAACTAATTGGTGTTTTGCCGCTATATATTTATTGCATCAATAAAGGAATGGCGTCAAGAGATCAATTGCTAGTTGTATATATGAAACAAATCTGTATATCATACATGAAAATAATCTTTAAAGTAGATATGGTAAGTTGTAACTACAAGTCAATTAGCTAGAAGGAAAAATTATATAAAATAATTTAGCATAACGTCTCAAACTTTTACTCATTTCATTACAACAAATATAGTATTCATATGGATGGAGCAGAGGTAGGATAGCTGGTGAGTGAAAATAGGGATAACAATTTTTATCTTAGTAAAAATTGAGGTGAAAATTAATGAGTTTATGTTAAGCAGCAACTCATATCAATGATCATTATCATCTAATCATCCTAAATCACTCGAAAGTATTCAAAATCAATTGCTGGATATTTCAAGTTTGTCGAGTAAATATTTTTTTTAAGCTCGTACCTCGTTGAGCAGAAACAGAGACAGTCACCTTACTACAGTTTATAAATATACAATAATTTATAGATTGTATTTGATCTGCTTAGTTGTCTAGAAATAACCTCGCTTCATAAATTTTATTCGAGACTTATCGACAACGAAACTAGGACTGGGACTTTAGATTTTTTGTAATTTTTTGATAATTAAAATAACTAAGTAGCTTCTAAAATTAGCAGGCATAATTTTAAAAAATTTATTTGTTAAAATTTAATATATTAATACGTAAAAAAATACCAGCAGGATAGAATGTTTGAACCGACGATTGTTAAATGTCAAAATACAATGACACTGTTACTACCTCAGGTCTCATGAAAATAGAAATAAAAATTTGTACATGTATACATACCAAGTATTTCTTGTTGAAAATAGGTAAAAATTTTTTTTTACAGAAACATTAATAATTTTTTACCTATTTGCTCTTCAATGTTAACTAAAAAATAAGCTAAATTTTTTTATTTTGTTATCCACTTGTACATAGGTGTCTAAAATATAAAGAATTTCTTGTTAAGCAAACAACAAGCTTTATTTATCCCATAAATAAACATAATCAGTTTAATTAATGAGATTATCTAATACTTTGAAGTTCTATTTATTTATTAAATGAAATTATTCTTCAGTTAAGTAGAGACAGTGAAAGATTAATGTCAAATTATCTTCTCCATTACACATTTTCAATTCAAATGTCCAACCACGTTTTATTTTTTTTTCATACATGTGTGAAAAAATTAATTGGATATTTTACTACACGGTTGATGAATTATATTAGAGACATATACAAACAGACACAAATATATAAATAAGATAATTATGTACATAACAAAAATGTGTTTTTGCACTCCCATGGAACACTGAACTACTTGAAATATGTAAAAAATGACCATAGACTACTTTAATTAGTATTCATGCAGTACTCAATACAATGAATTATATTTTAAGGTGGTACATAATTATTATTAGGAATGGAGGAGAAAAAAATAATAAATAATGGATTAATTAATTGTAATAATAAGTGTTTACAAGCAACAGTAATAATACAAGAGAAAAAAATGTATTTTAATGAACGAGCTTCGCCTGACTAGGGCAGCTATCGATTTTATTATCAACACAGTTGTTGATCGTTCAGAATACCTTTTTTTTTAAATTTTTTAAAAAATGTTATAGCACTGAAATAATTTTAATCATAAATAATATTGGCAATGAACCTAATAAAGATAGTCTCTATAAAATATGTAGGAAATAATGATGTATAACAAAAATAAATACTGAAAAGCATTCTAAAAACACACAAGTCCCGTATTTTATATTTTGAAATCGAATTGGATGTGTGTATTTCAATAATAGTTTCTTGGGTTATACGTGACATCTATGTTATTTATGAATTTTAACCAAATGGCTAATAATCCATGAATTAAACACACAAAGTGCAAAAGTTCATAACCAGTTCTTAGTCGTAAAATACGGTGGATTGAAGCGCATCAGCTATGATGAAATGATTGAATTCAATTTCCTATGATTATTTGTATTTTTGAAATGAAATTATTAAAACTAATGAATGTGATTTGATTGATTGAATCGATATTGTCGATGTCGATGAACTTATCTTGTGCCTTGTAAAAGAGATAGTCATACAAGTGCTTATCCATCAAAAGCATGAATACGACTATGGACTTCACGATCATGGCCACCTCCTCCACGGCTGCCACTGAGCCCTCGAGTAGAGACACGTGCCTGTTTAGAGCTCCAAGTAATTGTTAAGCGCACACGTGAAGCTTATTGGTATCATCGTTTATAAATTTTAGTATTTTTTGTATATACATTAGAATAGATATGTAACAAGCGAAATTTTACATATTATGTGTGTAACGATAAAAATACATGTACATAAAAGTCTTGCACTTCCTTACTTCTCCTACAGCCCCTCGTCCGAATCTTACTTGATTGAAGGAACCGAGGGGTAGAGGTGGAGCTCTTCTTGGCATTAACTATCGTTTCCAAGGCCTCGTGAAAAATAATTTCCAGTTAAAAAAATCAGTATTCCTTGTTTTTTCCCGCAACATTAGTTGTATGAATATTGAATAAATAAAATGTATTTTACTAAAAACAATCCATGTCGTCTTTTAAAATCCATACATTCCCACTGTACTAATCCACAACCTCACATAACTGTTTTTTTTTTTATTGTTTTTTTTTGTTTTTGTTTTTTTTATCATTTATCGTAGTCATGTCTTTATTCACATGATTTTGAAAAATTAAAATTTTTAAGATTCATATTGTGGTTCAATTCATTTGTTCTCATAGTAACTATTGACTAGATTATAAAATGAATCAGCGAGACTGGCATCAGTCATTTTTCTCAAATACACGAAGTTTCTCATTTTCCAGTTAACAATCTTGTGGTTTTCCACAGCTTGATTATTAAACTGCTGTACGCAAGTACACAAACCCCGAAAAAGTGCCGAGCGAGCGGACGAGTCTCATCTGTTGGGGGTACCATTATTTTTGGAAATGATGGAAAGGGAAGGCGGAAGCCACAACACAATCTGGGATCTCTGATTCCGGAGGAACAGAGAAATCAAAAGCCCTGAGATTGCATATTGCAGGATCAGGATGGCTCCGGCAGTTCAAATTGACGGAAGTTGAATAGGCATCGGTGGTGCAGTGCGGAGTTGGTGTACGAAGCTAAGGGTAGGAGAAGAGGCACATTCGAATATGCTAGTTGGGTCCCTCTTGTGAACGCTATGTACATGCCTATGTACGCTTAAGCCCATGCAAATTAAACTCTCCCGACGTGACTGTAGCTACCACATCTCGGTGCATCGAAAGTTCCTCGGATGATGTGTACATTGCATGTATACGTATTCGGAAATAGCAGGAATATCGATTAATCTTATACGACGCGAGTAAACTGCACTCTTTAGCACGTATTTGCATAATTTTCACAGAAGTCGCTACTATTCACAAATTTCCGATGGAAACGTCAGTCACAGTCCATGATTATTCGATATTGAGGCTATAACTATTGAACAGGCTTACGTGCGGAGTTGTCCCTGAAATATATAGGAAAAAAAAAGGAGAGCCAAAAAGATTTTAGTCTCGTGCTGGAGCTGTATGTACATCGAAAAGCTTTCAGGTATTGTTCGTGGAATAATGGATGCGACGCTCCGCGTGCCGTTGCTGCGGTTTTATATGGTACCTGCTTCAACGATCCCGCTGGTCCTGCAGGTGAGTTTGTGAGTGTAACCGAGTATAGCTCTGCTTTGGTTTACCTGTAGTATTAGTCGAAATAGATATGTCTCGGCTCGACCAAGGAAGAAGAAAATCGAAAAAGCTCGATAAATATCATACATTACATTTATTTTTAACTTACGTATATAATTGTAAATCACAAATTAATAATACCAACGTCTTGGATCGCTCGAACAAATTCAGAAGCGCAATTCCAATAGCCCGTTGTAAATATGAGTTTTAGGTGTAGGGAAAATTTCCAGGTGCCGATGGAGCAAAAAATACGTCGTGGATCAAACATTCTATTCGATATACTTTGAGCGCTCGGAATACTTTACAGAAGCCGATATAAGCTGCGGAGCCGCCCCTGCGTTCCAGCGTTGGGATTTGATCGCTTCGGGCGTGTTACTTGAAGGAATGAGTCATGACATGTTCAATATGTTTTTGGCTTGGTGATCCATGTTACGTATCATACATAGTGAACTTGATAGTTCTTTTAATGTCTTCCGTATTATTATCCGATGAATTATTATTTTTTTTAATTGATAAAAAAGGAACTGAAGTGAACGAACTGAAAACAGACGACGGAGGAGAGTAAGATTAATTTACTGAATTATACCTCCGTGGATTACACGTTTAATTGAATAGCTGGAGCGTGTAATGAGAGAGGTAGGGCTGCTGGAAGTGGATTATTAACGGATGATTGGATTTGGTGTTGACTTTGTTAGAGCCACATCGGCACACATAGGCTGATTGTTGCCTACGAGCAAAATCGAAATCTGTTCAACGGCGCATTTAATTTCATCAGTCTCACGTTACCAGCTGTTATTCAATACACAAACACACACACACACACACACACACACACACACACATATATATATATATACACACACTTGTAGACGCTCAATATTTTTTTTATTTACTCGAGCTGCTATACTGTACTAGATTTTGAAAAATTATTCTTGCACTATATAGTATACGGTCACACATCGTGGTAGTTTCTGTGAGCTAATACAAGATATCTGCGATTATAAAATTATAGCCCATGGTAATCACGTCCAAAGTACTTTTGAATCCTCGCAGCTTCCCTCTAGCCCTTCGTTTTGCCGGGGAATGGGCCCTAATAGCCGGGAACGCACGAGGGAGTAGGAAAAAAAAAGGAAAAAAAGTACAGACGCGAAGGACCCTCTCCTCTCTTTTCGTTTCTTAATTTCGCCCGAGACATCTCTTGCCTGCACACACCCCTCTACTCCCACCTAGCGTATTAAAAACCTTTCAAGCTTTCGCCGTGTACGGCTCCTTTGAGCTCCACTGTTATTTGCTACTCGTTTTCCCTTTTGGTTTTGTCTTTCTTACTTTTGCGTGATAATTTTCGAGAGGTAGCCATGCTAGAGCTTACTTGTCGACTGCTGTAGGGTGCAACGTTTACCTTTGATTCATTCGGTATGGAATTTTCTGTTCTCTCGGCCCAAAGTCCAGAGCGAAATTCCGCGTCTGCAGTATTCAGTTTTTTTCCTGTTCACACTTTGACTCTTTTTTCGGTTGCTTATCATCCCTATTATTCTGAGGAAGACAGAAATATTGAGTTTTCGATATTTTTGTTATCACTTCGTTGAAATAAGAGTGTAATCCATTATAGAAGTATGCTACCAATGAATTACTCAATGGGAGCCCCGAAGTGTCCGCTCTGTTTTATTTTATGGCAAATTAATATACAGCAGCAATAATAGCAGCCAAGATTTTAATGCGCTTAATGTGGCCACGAAGACGAGAGTTGTGCCAACGCAATTTATAATGATGATTCCATCAAGAAGTTAGTGTAATAGCAAACTTTTGCAATCAAGTCAATAGCATTATTTTTTTTTTTTTTTTCTTTATTTACTAAAGAAATATATTTCATTACAACGTTTGAAAAATGAACTGTTTTAAAAAAGCTCTCAATGAGAACTAACGAGGGGAACTTTTGTAAGGGCTTCAGTAAACTCTTCCAATCAGTCCAACCGAGCCCAATAGTCCAATGGTGCTAATTGAGTAATTGCTGTAACAACATTTTTCCCGGTGCATCCACTCGTTATTTCGCTTTGAGGAATCGATAATCGAAGTCGTTGTCGTGCAAAAAACGAACAAGTATCATCAGGTTCTTAACTTTTCCTTCGTGGGTGGAACGTAAGTACTTTCCTCTCGTTTCGCCGATAGTTTTCATCAGAAATCGCCTCAGGGCTCAATGGTTTCGGCTTTTTTGGTTCGCTAAGTCTGTACGAAACGAGACCAGTCGCTAAGAGCTTCCATCAGAATTCGAAACTTTCGTTTTTCCATTAACGACCACTACTTCGATGAAAGGCCTAGTTGTCTGGCAATTCATTAGAGTTTTGCTTATGTAGTTTGATAAAGTTCTAGGTGTGATTTACGAAACGAAAATTCAAGCAAGGAATTTTAATATACCATGATATTATTTCGTCTCAAATTTTCTTTGTTTCCCTCTTGCATGTAGTCAGTTTTTTTATCAACTCTTATTTAACTTGTATTACTGTACGCATGTCTACTTATTCGGAATAAATCTGGCAATCAGTTTTTATGAATTCGAGTATCCAAAGCGTTTGCCTATAGTCACATACAGGTATCTCAGAGACATATTTATCTTCTACATTTTATTTCATTTGATAAGAGCTTGTATTTAAAATTTTTTATTGATAACTTTGTTCCCGCGTATTATACTATTGTATACCAATGTACCCTACCCTATGACGCTGGCCTATTCAATTAGATAATCGCAGTCCCAGCCAAAGCAATCTCTTCTTCCGTCAGCTGGCCCTTGTCGAGTTATCTCGCTGATTCTCAATTTCCCGTGTTCCGTTTTACATTCACAAGATTTTCCGCAACAGCGTTACCTCGTCTATTCTTTTCGCAAACTTTATTAGCTCCCTCTTTGACAAGACAACGTGGAAAATGTACCGAAGGAGCGAGATGGAAAGACCCACGAGCATCAAACTGTAGGACGGAAAACTAAATGGAGAAGATGGACAAGTGATGGGAGAGGGAACGATTCTCCCTACAAACATTTTTTTGTTTTTCATCTTGTGCAGTCTCCACTGGACGATCGACCAAGTCGGCCTCTTTATCCACCTCCGGACCAGTGTTTTTATTGGCCATTCGAGATACTCGTCGCCTTTTTGTACATTTAAGTTTTTTCTCTTCTCCATCACAAACGGAAGATGATCCACGTTCCAATCCCAATCCAGTTTTGAATACTAATCTTTTTTCGTCTCCGATGTTGGACACCAATGACGATGCACCCCGACCAATCCTTTGGCACGCAAATCTCACACCATCACGATTTGTTATTACCAGCGCGCGCAACAACCACCCCCGTCCCCGGGATCCGAAGCATCGTAAACCCGCGCGCGCGTAAAGCACCGAACTCCCATGTACAGGCAGCCCCGCGCGCGCGCGACCCCGGGTAATTATTTCAGCCGGCGGCTCACGGGGCGCGCGCCCCTTTGTCCGGCAACGGTGTTCTCGCGGGCATCGTAAACATCCGCGCGGGTATGGACGCGCGCGGTGCAGTATTGCCGCTGTTGATCAACCCGATCGGGCTATCCCTATTGAGTATAATACCTACCTGTAGATGTGTGCACATGCGGTGCCGGGATGGTGCAATGTTCAGTGCCCCTGGAACTACCGGCGTCGTGGGCTCTCTGGCCGACTGCAGTTTTTGCTCGATTAAACGTGAATTGATCCGCAAAGTTTCGAGGATGCGGACGATCTTCGATTTATACGGCACTTGGATTCATCGATCATCGAACGGTAGCTATTTTTATTTACAAGGAAATGTGATTGAACCTAGTACTGACGCGTATAACAGGGTTAAAAGGTGTGCAAAAACAAGTTTCAGTTTCTCGAACGACATTTAATACGCTCCAGCAGAAGCTGCCATCAGAGCGTGAGAACCATTTGGCCGAATATTTCTCGCGCGGAAGGTCGAATCGACGTAACGAGCAACTCCGACTTGATTTCATTTTTTCCTCTCAATTTTTCCCACGCACGATCCGATCCCACGCGTGTTCATGAAAGACCTGAACTCCTGCTCATCCCCGCTAGTTTGACCATCTCTCGGTCTTACAATTTTCGTCCTCGTTTGTGGGTTTGGTAACGAAATTTTTTTTTATTTATTCCCTTTTTGCCATCGAACATTTAGTTTGGATACAAATATAATTTTACCCACGATATTTTCTATTTCCAAACGCGAATCTCGTACAAGAATGAGAGGAAACAGTTCATACACATCTGGTCCACGCGGATCACGTTTGCTTCTCTCCTTCGTCCAAAAAAGTTGAGGGAAGATCCCGAGGAAAAAATGTGGAAAGGAAATAGAAGGGCTGGCGGTGATCCAAAATATCGATAGTTCCGGTAGAATTGACGAATCGGCCGAAAAAGCCGGCTAGACTGCGGTCACTCTTCCTTCGGTTATTCCTCTGTCCTGTGCATGGGTACGACGTTTATCTCTTTTCATTTATCTCTGCCCCGCGCGACTCCTCGTGTAGAGGAGCTCTCGTGAAAATGTTTTCCCACTGCGCTGATGATATGGTTCTGTTCCGACCGACCATCCGAGTTTTTCTTTCTTTTTTTTCTCCTCTACGCTTTGAAGAATCGAGGGAAGAGCTTTGACACACTCCGTGTCCAGATTATATCTCGGCCCGTATGTTTCCGCACGTCGTTCCTCAAATTCGGACACAGAAAGATTCTTCGATTAATAATTTACCGATAGCAGATATTGGAATTATTACATTTTTAATATTCTACCCAAAGGAAAGTATGAGTTACTTCAAAATACGTTTCCAGTCTGATAATTTCCGAAATGAAAAATCGACGGAACTTGTATTTGACGAAAAATTTGCCAGAGTTTCGAGATGGCATTTTTACTCGTTTTTGAAATTCATCGCCTCTCCTCTTTCCGTCCGTGAATCGGCCCTTTCTCTGTTTTTTCACACCCGGCAGCCCCGCAGTTTTCATTCAATTTTCAAATAGATTGGTACATCAATGCGAAGCCGGCGCGGCGAACAATAGCCCGGGCGCAGCGCGGAACCTCCGTTCCCGGCTCTCCAGGCAACATGAAATTTCAATTAGAGTCCTCGCGTGGCTGAAAGGCTTTCGTTTGTCGGATGATTAATATGCCGTGCTGCCGTGCGCGCGCTCATTGTCGCGATCGTGAAAAATTATGATCCCGTCATGGTTATTGGCTAATTGATTTTTCAGCGTCGAAAATGCTTTTTTCGTGTCGTACGCCCCGTATGAGGTTCTGGGGGAGTTGAGCGGCTACTGCTCCCTTCTCTGTACGATCATTGGAAAATTGTTGTTAGTTTTTCTGCTGTTTTCTCCAATATTTGATCAGTGCATTCATCAGAGCTTGAAAAATACGAGATGGAGAAAGATTACCGGAAAACTTTTTCAAAACGGAACGGAATTTTTATGGAAAAATTTGATATCCACAGAGAGTGCTCCTACGTTTCCATCAAACCGAGTAATCGCCGAGATATTCAAACACGTGTACAAATTTTTTCTTAGCAGTGTAATATACTGCTAGAATTCTTTTTTTTAATTATTTTCATGATTTTCGTTCCATCAACAAGGCACTTGATTAATTTGTCTCGGTTTAGAAAGAAGCCAAAGCCGCAACGAGCTCGTTTACTCTAAAACCAACACTTTCGTTACTTTAGAGAGGTACTTAAATTCGGCTCAACCCGCGTGTACACCGATCCTAGAGGCGCAGTAACTTTGAGATCTCTCCCCCGTTTGCTCTTTCACGTACTCACACTCGGAATTGGATACCTGGGGGCGCACGTACGTGACATCCCTTTTAATGTTGCAAAACTCCATCGCCACCGATAAATTTCCCAGCATCGGCCGTAACATATATATCAGCACTCGCGATTCCAATCAATTATAACGAGTTTTATCTTTCACTTTCTCTCCAACTTTTTATTGCGTGTTCACTCTGCGCTGTTGCCTGAAAAAAATTGATGCATCCCCGCGAGCTGCGTCGTACGCATTATTCTCGGCTGACCTGATTCGGTTTGTACTACTTAAATTTTCCACTCGTGAAAACACTATAGTGTTCTGTGATTGTGAATTTTGAGAGTAATATAAAATGTGTATTCGATTTGATCTCTTGAATGGCCGGACTGCGTCAGCGAAGGTAATTCTTTGATTCCAGTAGCCTTGTGTACGGAATAGAGTTAATCCCTTTGCAGCTGCAGCAAAACGCGTGGACAGACATCCGCAATAGACGTGACTGCCGTGAAAGACAAAAAATCGCAGAAGAGGGGATATGGCCAAAGGAAAAAGTACAGCCCTCGCGCGTTTTTGGGTAATAGCTTCTGCGGAGCGCAGAGTTTGAGGGCGAGGGGGTGGAACTGCGATCGCAAGATCCACTGGCTGAGCGAACGTGTGCACTGGAAGTCCCGTACGTTTGCACTGCGGCTTCTGTCCTCGTCTCCTTTTTGGGAAGCGTAAGCCCTCGGGACACCAGTGGGGGAAAGATTAGTCGGTTGGCTGTGGAGCGATGGGGGAAAAAAAGGAGGAGGAGGAAAGTAGAGCTTGGGAGCGAGGAGGAGGAGAGGAACCAGAGACAAATCTTGGGGAGAATCCTCGTATGCCTACAGCCGATGGTATTACTGTCATGTGTGTACAGGAGCTTCCGAAATTACTTTTTTCCACAAGTTTTAGGGGAACGATGACGAAGGCCGGGTATTTCAAGTTGGCGGTTTCAATTCGACTGTGTTTGTGCACAGGTGAGATCTTTGTCAAGTTTTCCTTTTGGACGATGATTTTTGTCTCATTTAGATGTGATGAACATTGACCTCCTACGAAGACGCACAGATTAAGCCGGTGAGTATTGACTCGTGTTTGTTTTATTATCACCAAAATATATCTAGGTACTGATGCTTTGTGCTTCTTCTTCCCCAGTTGATATAGCTAGCAGCGAAGAGGTAACGAATCCTCCTTGGGTATCATAATTACAGACACATCGCGTGTCTCGGCTACCATTGGTCTATTTCCTCC
>JAPYYV010010083.1:0-35313 GCA_030522625.1 Copidosoma aretas
GTGGTCGGGGGGGGGGGGGGGGGGGGGGGGGGGGGGGGGGCAAGGCCAAACATTTCGAAACCCGTAAAACCCGATATCTTATAAATATATACCACGGCTCGCGCAACGCGGACCGCGGGCGTGTGACGCTGCAGGAGAGAAAAAAAAACCAAACATCTTTACGCATGTATGAGTGTATTCCAACCTAGCCTAACGGGAATGTAAAGCTTTTACCCGCAGTGCTTGCAAGCTCGATACCCATCGATGCAGGCGACGCGCAAACGAGAGAGCGAGAAACCCTCGAGTCCGAAGAAAGCAGTTCGTCCTTGAGATTGTATGCTTTGAATGTTGAACTGTGCGCGGTGTCCACGCCCATACCTATATGTGTATAGGAGATGATATTTTTTTTTTCTTCCTCCCAACTATACGGGCTATAAGTAAAAATACTGAATGGCCGACCGACTGGCCGTCGACTTGTTGCGCTGGCCTCATCATATATAAAGGCGCGAGAAAGCCTCTCTTATGTTATATTTATATTAAATACGATTATATACTTAGACTATAATATATGTGGGTATATACGATTTTTTTTTGCGCAGTTGTACGTGCATGCACGCTTGGAAATGTTGAACCTGACATCGAAAGGTTTTCGATCTGAAGACACATAAATTCTCTCTATAATTTATATAGCTCTCTTGATTCTTTCTCCTTTGCGGCTCTTTTTGAGACATCACATTACGCGTCATGGGTTTTTTGCGATACTTAAAAGTGTTGGATTATTCATAATCATAATTTTATCGACGCTTCGGTGCAAAAGCTACTCTCATATCAATTTTGAGTTTCAACGACACTCTGGAATATCTATTGTTTATACCAGTTCATACAGATACTTTGAAAGTCAATTTTCTTCGGTCAATTTGATTATTTGATGCCTAATTTTAAGAAAGCTATATTTTTGAGCGATACAAATCTTTCTCCATCGTTCTCTATGCACGAGTACAACAATTATAATTCAATTAAAGATGTGCCGCAAGGAAAAAAAAAAGAAAATTAATTTTGTTTTCCCCCTATCAAAATCCAAACCGAGCTCGTATCTTTTTTTCAAACTCGAAATTAAGATAATTATAAAAGCTTTTTTATCAAAGCGTCGGTATCATCGGCAGGTGTTTTCGTAGATAAAAATCATGTTTTTTTCTTATCCAAGATATATTTGTTAGTGATATACACACAAAATAGACAAAGGTCCTACCACAAACACACACAGGGTGACATCAGTGATGTAAAAATGTGTTTTCATCGAACGATTACCCAAGCCAGCGTCTACATAATCATTATACTGTTGGGGAAGATTCTGAATCGCACGCAGTTCGCACATCACTGATGAAATCAAAAATAAAGTCGTTGTAGGGAGGGAGGGGGGTGAGATAAATGTGTTGAGGTGGTGTTCACGCGTTAGATAACCTCGTAGATAACGAGAGATTTTGAATAGATACATGTATGCACATAAGAAGAAAAGACTCTTGCAGGCTATACACACAGTCGATGGCACGGTTTTTCATTACCATTCGAAATCGATCGCAGCAGAACCGGTGAATAATTTAGAGCAGCAGATATATACGGCGGCAAGTACAAGCGGCGACATTGGCAAGAATGCGCCGTTCGCGTATAATATCAGATGTCAGTTTGAAATAATATCATATAGAAGTATATTCATCTAACGCTGGTGATCTTCGTGTGAATGATTCCCCGAAATTCCATTTGTTATAGTACACCCATCAGGATCGAGTCGCGCGTGAGTGGATGCGCATATTTTATTCGCGGATTACGCAAGTGGCTTTCTCGAAATTTTGGTCCAATGGAGCAGATCTACCAATCGTTCCTCCTTGATGGCGAGATATATTGATCACCAATACAAGTGGTCTTATAATGCTCCAGCTCACTCGAAAAATGAGAAATAACTACAGATGAGTCTAGATGTACAGGGCGAGGTACAGGGTATATCTGTCCGTATCTGTCATTAAAGATCACCAAAAAATTAAGTGAACCAAGCGTCGCGCTTATACATTCCTGCGCATCCCAATACCGACAGCATTTCATCAGTATACTTATTCAAAAAGTCGCAGTGTGCCTCAGAGAAACACACTGCACGGTACTTGTAAAGTTGTAAACGAGGAGCTATCTACGTGATTTAAATCATTAAAATCACTGGTAAATCATTAAATCGGATTAACTCAATATTTTGTTGCTCGGTTCAATTGGACTCTCTCTCTCTCTCTCTCTCGTTTGTTATTCAAGCCCAAAAAGTTTTTTTGTTCGTTAAACACAGTAAATCACAATTAAATCGTGAATCTCTAAATCACGTGGACAGCCCCTCGTCTCGGTTGTAAAGCGACGTCCGTATAGTCGATTGGCTACAGATCATTGTGACCCAATAACTTGTACTACATCACATTAAGAGTTTTCAAAAAAGTGGATGATGGACGACTAATGATTTGGATTTATAATTCACACGTGCTTGATGATGAAAACGAAACAATTGTTAAATACTCATCCAGTCAGTTGGGGAAAAGAACCGCTGAATCGGCGGCTGGACTATTGGTCTCCATTACATTTAATAATCGAATCGCGAATCCAGAGTCCATACGCATCTACGACTGATACATGATTCATTGAGAAAATCAGCAACGGCATGTAGTGCAGTAGTATCAGCCAATACCGAGCTTTGCGGTCTACGTATCTATCCATAGGTGTACATAAAATATACTCCATTGGCGCGATAACGCAACCGATTTCCCTATATACTCCTTCTCCCTCTAGCACGCGCTTCTTCTTCTTCTTCTTCTTCTTCTTGGCTCGAGTGATTTTCCACTGCAAGTGCGAGAGCAAGCATTTGCAATCGTCGTCGCGCGCGAAGGAGACTCCTTTTTTGCGCTGCGTCATCAACTAAATGTTTGTGTGTGTGTGTGCGCGCGCGCGTCTCTGATATGCGTCCATAAAGGATGCTGCTGCTTCTCCGTACAGTACCTATGCATATAAAACGTATGGACTGTGGTCAAACAAGCTTTTATGACTCGCAGTAAGCCACTGCCACTTACTACTTGTACTGAATGAACGATGATGCAGCGTGGAATATTTGTTTTACTCTCGCTTTTGTGCATGTATACGTATATCTATACTGGTATGGTAGTAAGTATTGGGAGATTTTTTTGCGTATTATCTCCTCGAGTATATTTCGTGGTAGTATTTATTTATTTCTTACTCCGTCCCTTTCGGGTTTGGAGGGGAATTTCGTGGTAGTAATACTATATGTTTATATGATGAACGATGACGTAGGGTTGATTGCGAAGACCACCTACGTAATTTTCGAGCTCTATATATATACGTGCATGCCGGCATAATTATATACTGACGCAAGTGTCACCCATCGTCGTCATCTTCGTGTTTTTAGGTGAACATTCACGGCTATAGTTGGCGTGACCAAAAAGTATCGATGATAAATGAAAGAAAGGACAAAATAAAACAACTGATGTACAAAGTCCGAGCGTTCGATAACTTAATAATTGTTCCAAGCGCGCTGCTGCTGACGCGAACGCCCGAAACGGTTGTACAATATTAAATGTATTATTGTGTCAAGCCGGTCTCTCGTTCTCTGCCTACGCTTACGTATATTGATTTAACCGAGGATTATAAACGGTCGTACGTCTCTTTCTCTCTGGCCAAAAGAATGTCTTGAACAAAAACTATATGTTGAATATTGCAATGGTCGAGCTCGTAAAGAGAAGAAAGTATGTTTACAAATGTAACATAAGTATAAAAAATATTCGCCATGTGCAAAAGAATTAAATTAGTGTGAATCTTACTTTCATCCGAGCTATATATATACACGCAATTCGCAAATACATCTTACTGCTGAAACTAGTCATCAAGTATTGCTAAATAAAACCGTGCGATGTGAGCGTACGCGTCATGTGTATATTTTCGATCCTGAACGACATTTTTTCTTGTATACGTTTTTATTTTTTAGGCACACACCATGGTTTTGGCAAATTTAATTATTATTTTTTTATATTTTTCTATTATATGTGTTGTTACACGTGCCAATTGTTACTATAGTTACTATTTTTTCGCTATAGCGGAAAGAAACAATAAATCTGTCACAGTGGTATAAGTACAACAAGTTCCGAACATTATATTATATCACTGATGTTTGGTTTTAATGTTATAATAATAGAGGTACTATATAATTAGTCGAATCAAGAGAAATTTTTTAAGAGAGAGAGAGGGAGAGATATGTCCATCGTCGATCGAATACAATAATGATAAATCTCGAAGATTACGCGTTTCCCAGGCATCAGATTAAAAAGAGTACCCGCACGCGTTTCGATTACATCATATTACTCAACAAATAAATACAAGTACCTAAACATACACACCTGTATCGTTTTTTGTCCCCATAGCCGTTCTATTCCGCAAAACTATCAATTCACCGCTTTCCATGATAATTAAATACTTATAGGTAAACTGGCTGAACATTATTCGTACTCAAGTGGAAAAATCTTCCGTCAATGTATACTTCATGTATATCCTGTCTAGTTAGCCCGTCTCACACAATAAAGAAAATCTTGAGTTACCTGATTTCGTAGTACACAGTATTTCGTTGAATCCCTATCTCCCGTGTCTTAAAAAAAAAAAAATTGCATGTATGATATATCACGTGAATACAGATCTCACGCGAAAAATAGAAGCCGGCCAAAGATTCCTGTACCATTGTCATTTTATTATCCGCCCTACCGAGGAAAAAAGTGTGTATAGATAAAAAAAAAAGTTGATCTATATCATTTACATATATAGTACCAGTATTGTTGCTACGCATGGCACAAATCTCTGAGCTATCTCATTTAAGTAGCTTTTTCACGTTATCAGCGCTGAGAAAGAAAAAACAACAAAACAATTTAACATGCATATGATAAGAAGTGCTGTCTAAAATTAAAGATACACACAGCGAGATATATAGCAAAAGAGTGCGAGAAATAAAAAGATAAAGGAGCGAGTGCGATCACGAGGCACTCGCGTGCGTGTATCATGATTTTTCTTCCCCTTTGATTAATTCCCTCTGACTCTATGTGTTATAACATCAGCAGATTTTATTATTATCAAATTGACCGACGAAAGCCAATGGCTTTTTGGGTAACAAGCTGATAATGCGCACGTGAACTCTTATCCCACATGGTGTAACTTTTATCTCAACTTTTTTTTTCTCCACTCTCGTATAGTATAAGTAATACTTAAACTCTTTTTTACTCTTTGGTCCCTATGTTTTTTTTTTTTTTTTATTTTTATTTAAGGAACCAGCAGTGCACCAATTTTTTTCCATTTGACGAGAGGAAAGACCCAGGACAGTATACGATGAATAATCTGCATAATTGAAAGAGGAAATACACTGCACACCGCACTCTAATTTGTCAGTTATAAAAGCGGGAGGTTCTTTTTTTAGCTTCTCATGATGTTGTGCATCGCCTGTTTGGTGGTTGTTTGTTCAAAGTGTTTGATCGAGAATAAAGCTCGAATATGATAACTGATATGCATTAGTGGTAATATGGAAGGTTTATAAGCGTCGCAAATCACAAAATCTATTAATGATGCAAAAATGCCAAATAAATAGTAATTACAAGTATAATTGAACTTGGTTATAAATTATCATCTATTTTTGATTACTGCTTATTGATACGTGGCTGTCATTCTAAATTATACAAAAAAATGTTATCGCGTCGCAATTGAAAAATAACAAATCGTTTCAGATCACATGGATAATAATAGTGATAGTATTTGTATCAAATTATCGTATATGTAAATCGGTGTCTAGTACAAACGTAAGACAGATAATGAAAGAGAGAATATGCAAAGCTATTTATATTTACATTATGCATTGCAGTCGTTCATTATAGTTCATTGAACGTAAATACCTTTTGATGTATCGGAGAGCTCCCTTTTCTTCCCATGTGTTGCTTTGACAGCTTTATCAGCATGTGAAAGACAAAGTTGTTTTTTTCAAAATTTTCCCACAAACTAAGTATCTTATTCCTATGTATGTTTGATTTTAACATTCGGGCCGTGCGGGTTTCGTTGATGTATTCTTTAGTGCTTTAGATCCCTGACATGCTTTTTACATTTTCTTTAATATATTAAGAAGCTTTTGTTGTTACTTATAATAATAAAAATGAGAGTCAATGTCAAGACTGAGTATTGGTGGTAACATGAATAATACTTATTTCAGTGTTTTTCTATTTTTATCATCTTACTATGTGTCATCACTTTTTATAATTCACGATAAGGTGCTGTCAAACAAAATCTCGTGAATTATTACGAAAGGATTTTAAACGGATAGATAAATGCAGCGGACGCACGCGAGGGGTAATATTTGTTGTGGTCAAAGTTGAGGTCAAGGTAACGTAAATTGTTGCGAATACTTTAAACGCCTTTTTTAAATTTGATATTACGGTTCTCGATCTTTTTCTTTTTTACGTGCAATTGATTTTTGATATTGAAGTAGATACTGCGGTTGGATTGCCATGTTACATTATTTTTAAGTATTTTTATCAAAAAAGATATAGCTCCACGAGTAGCTCCAGTTGCTGAAAAATTTTGACCATCAATATTGCTTGGGATTCATAGTTTGATAAACAAGGAATAGTTTTTTTCACGTAGTTTCGTTGTTACGTGATCGTGTGACAGGTGAATACTTAATAAACTGTTTTATGTTAATTATTGAAAAATTTCCGTACTGTTACCAGTGACGTCGGGTGAAATTGTTATCGAGGATTTTTTTGCAAATAATTTTCTGTTGCAATGGACAAAGTTATTGAGCCTTCCTGAGTTTTTAAATACAAGTGTCGCACGTGCGTAATGTAATAAATATGTTATTATGCACCGATATTTATACATTGTACAAATTGTAAATTGAAAATAATACACGAAAGTTGAATTACTTTTTCAATTACAACTGTAAATAAGTAGTTGAAAAAAGTTGTCCAACTATATGCTTATCTCGCATCTAGCCCTTAAAATATTTTTTGTACATACACGAATACTGTGGACCAATTTTTTTTTTTCACCATCATAAATGTCACAACTCGTACTTACACATGAGAAATTTGTAATCAAAAGTACTATCGCTTTTACTCCTTCAACATAATACCAAGTTACGGACGCGCTTATTACGTATAATGTGCGTTTGTACGTCCGAACGCACAAACATTTCTCAAGCCTTATATTTCGCTCGAGTTTGTAAACAGTACATTGCGATCCACGACTTGCCGTAGAGAGCATGTAGTAGACGTAGGTAGCGGTTTTTTTTTTTTTTTTTTTTTTTTTTTTTTTTTTTGCGCTTGCTTTTTTCGCTCAAATTTCGCAAGAGTATAAGCCCATGTATAGAACTAAGACCCCGTACCTCGTACGTTTATTATTGTTAGTACAGCGCTGGCGGGCCGGCAGTCATAAGGAGATATGTAATACGTAAGTGATTTTCACCAACAATATTATTTTGAGAACAAAGACTTTCACGCCTCGTTGGCTGTTACTTGCGAAACGAATAATCAATGTTCAACGACGATTAAGACGGCATCAAGCTCTTACTTTTCGTTTTCTTCAAAGAAAAGTTCAACAAGCGTTACTCGTTTTATGTCATTCCGCTTTTATACCTATTCGATCTACAAAGAAACACTACTTTCTTTTATTATTAGTCGTATCGAACATGCTGCGGGCTTTTTTTTTTGTTTCTGTTTTTTTTTTCCATTTAATTTGAATCATACAAAGCTACAATTATACAATTTTATACTTTGCTAAACTAATGCTTTTATCCGTCGAAAACTATTTTGATTAAAATTTAAGGTTGTATTTACCTAAAGATTATATCTACTCCTTTTCAAAGACATTTGTCGATCTTAAATGATAAGTTGCATGAGCTAAACACCAAATAAAATTAGTAAAATTATACACATGTAACTAACCTGCCTTCATGTTCCGTTACTTCTACATTTTCTGTGACCATGATTAATTATATTTAATTATTGATGATGATTATAAGTATATCCTGTACAAGACAAATACTTTCATCTAAACCTGTAAACATTATTCGTTCTAATTTTTCATGAATCACAGTCGCTTGATTATATAAATATTTTTATTATAGCTCGAACCAATCACACCTTTGGCCCCATTCGAGAACATAGGGTTCAATAGAATAGATACATATTTTTAAAAAAAGTCTACCGTTGCAATAAGAAACAATAAATATGTCCGACCACGTGGCTCTTGTTACGCTCGCTCTCATACAGCATCTACAATTCTCCACCTGAAATTTATCAGCTCTCGCTATCGCCTACAGGAGCAATATTTGGCGTCGTGTCAGCAACAACATAGCGCGCGCACGAATTCCAAAACATTTGAATCCAAGGCTACGGTATGTAATACACATACCCACAAATGTAACGTATATATGAAACAAAGCAGCCGTTTGTTCTTTGCGCTCGAGCCGGGGGAAAATTCACCTCGGGTAGATGAATACGCGTGAGTACATAAAATTTCTATAAATAAGTGAAACGCTACTCTATCGCGTCCGAACCAACTCCGACGATGTCGACTCTTTGATTCTGGAACGTTCTTTCTCCTATATGCGTCGCCTGTAAATTGCTCCTTTGAATACTTATATATTAGCAAAAGTATAAACCTCGACGCACATGCATGGATCCCACCGATAGGTATTCCCGTCGCGTAGCTTAATTATCTTATGTCACCATCATCATCATCATCATCGACAGCCTTTATAGCGAACGGCAGTGGCAAGGTTACGATACGCACATAACACACTATGTATACCATCCAGCCGGTGCAAATTCGATTGCGCCTCAAAAAGTCCTCGAGACTTCGTTTATTTTGCCCGTCCACTATCCCTAGGCATACGTATTTCATACATTTACAACATTTATAGCTGTCTGACCGACCGACTGCCGTGCGAATTAAATACGCGATACCTACATACTGTACGCGCGGTGTACAACGCTCTGTCCGTGTGCATGACCTGCGCGCGATATATAATTATATATAATAGCTCGTGCTTGCGGGGATCACACTGCAGTGCATCGATGAGGGGACTTTTTGCTTTTATTACGCCCCTGCGGGGTATACAGTTGGAAGCAAAGCCGGAGCTTGCGGTGGACAACCGCCGGATGATGGACGTGATGGAGGAGGGATCGGTGAAAATTGATGACGCATGAATCGCGCGCACTTTATTTTTTAATATATAAAAATACAATGTATGGACTCGCGCTGGAGTCTCTTGCCGAATCGAGCCAGGGATTTTTCGTTTTTCTACCGCGATTCGGAGTCTCGACGTTCGTTACTGCCCGCACCTATACGCGATTCTTGAAAAATCAAAGTTCAGTGGGATATTTTACATGATATAATTCTTTTACCGTACACAATGTATACTTTGTCAGTTATGATTCCGCATAGTAGCCGGCGGTAAATATTATACACGGGAAAAGTATCTACTGTTGCGCAGTGGGCGCTAATTGACGCCAAGATGTAAAATTTTCGAGAAAAATTCGTCTCCATGCCTGGATTTTCCAACTAATTCATGATATTACAGCAGCGACCTACAGGCCGCGCGGTAGCATCAGTGCCGGCGGTGTTTTCAAATTTATGCATTGTCCGAATGATGTTGAGTCGAAAAATTACCGGTTCATGTACTCAAGTTAAGTACATCCTTCTCATTACTCTACGTTCTTTTCCCGAATCCTGCATATTTTTCTCCAAGTATCTTAAGATACTATAAACACATGTTTCTTAAAATTTTGTAATTTTAAATTGATGCAACTCGTACATACGAGCACGGAGTGTGCTCCGCGTTTTTCAAATCCCTGTCTTGACGATTCAAATTGAACTTCGTGGAAAACCTGCACTCAGTTTTTTTGCTTATTGCGACGATCGTCCCTAGATGTATGTATACATTCATCATCCATATGCAAAAATTGCGCTATCGTCTGCCGGATCGCATTCGGAAAATATATAATTTCTTGAGAAACATTTTCCGACCACCGTCAAAAATGAAAAGCAATGATCCAAACTTTCCCTCTCTCGGCCCGATCAACGGAATCCCAACTCAATGCCTCCGCAATTAAGCGCATACGTATTATATACGAATCACGTATCGATCACGTTTTTGTCTCCTCGGCTGCACGAGAACGAAAATTACCATACAATGCCGAGATATACGTTTCGCTGACGTATAAGTATCTTTTTTTCCTTCCTCTTGAGCAGCCTCTTGTTACGCATATACGTAAATTTATATATATACATATGCATGCGTTTCCCCTCAGCTTGACACGTGCCATCCACGTATATAATACGTAATACGTATAACATACGTACTGCACTCGCGGGCTTAATTGAGAATATTTTCGCATGGAAAATTTGGCGATGCATATTCATCCGCACCCGCGAGTTCACATACTTACACAATGGTCGACGCTTTTGACTTATGCTGAACCCGCGCTTAGCTCTATACGTATATGATATACATATATATGTGGGACAAAAGGCGACCGACGATCGCGAGCGTTGAATTCTCGCCAGAGTGATCAAAGCAAAAGAACGACAAGCAACTACCTGATGCCCGCGTCTCTACCGTTCGTACATTGTCGAAACGTGATGTTCTTTACTTTGATCGATGTATTTTTTTACAAAAACTCACGCGTGTAAGTATGCTCACTTATTTTCACATTGTTTAACAATTTAGCGTCGTCAATCGAAATAACTGGCCGACTGGTCGAGCGGAAAATATTTCCACCGTTGTCACGTTCTTTCGTTTGTTTTTCATCGGTGGTAGAGCGAAATGATCCCTGAGACCACGCGCGTTAAATACAGATTGTAGCTCAGCTTCTCTCCCGGCGTCCGTTCACCGAAGATGCATCACCTCGGTGCACCAATGTAAATATATATTACAGCGTCAGCGGTAATCCCGCGTCACTAAACTTTTGCACGACGCATACAGTTTTCGAAGAATCTCCTCCTTTGTGTGCCGCGCTGGTGCGGTGTTCCATGCAGCGCGCTTGTTTTTCAGCACGTTTCAAAAGCGCATTCCTCACGCGGTCTTTTCCCCCCCGAATGACTCCGACCGATCGAATTCTGTCATTCCCTCGCTCGCGCAATTTTTAATATCAACAGCGCAGCAACGAAAGCTAAGTTTATTTTTCGCGCGCTGGAAAAACCGTCGAGTCAGTCTGTAATGGAGAGAGCGGGTGATGAGGGGGAAAGATGAGACGGTAGTTTCTCAGCCCACATTCGCCTCCATCTGTGCCTTCGCCACACATAATTTATATAGGTCTCGGTGCAGTACGGGTGCTTTTAATCGAGGCCAGGTACGAAAATCACCTGTTACTCTGCACCGAGTCCAAAATAAAACTTCAAAGACCAGCTTGGCTTTCCGGTATTATAGGTTTGACGATTGCATTGCAAATACTCCTATAGTATTATACCTATAAGTTATCAAATAAAACGTATAAGAGAGAGAGAAATATCCAGAGCGAACAATCAGTTTTTGCAAATACTTTGCGACACAATTTTTTTCCCAGAAACGTAATGCACTAACAATGGTGTTGGGATTTTTTTTTTTTTTTTTTTTTTTTTACCACATGTAACACAGTATTGAATAAAATGATTTCCAGTTAAAATAATGCATCACATATTAAACGAAGAAAAAAGTGTCCAAGTGTTTGACAAATACTTTATTCAACCCACCTTAAAATAAATTTGAAATGTTCCCAAAAAGTGTAATGATGCACTATTTTTTGCTCGATAAAATGTTGAGTACTCTATAGAGTATGATTAATAAAAACAGAGACTCACGACTGTGGACAAACAAATTGAATTTCTAAAGAATAATTGAGTCTGCCGCGAATCAATAATTGTTTTCCCGCGTCAATGGCTTGTTTAGCCCGCGCAAGCATGCAAACCGACATGGCCAACTGGACGAGTATATTTTTCGTCAGCCACGAGGAGTGCCGCGGGTGTAAGATTTCGTAGCCTAGGGCTGTACACGCGAGAACTGAGGAGTAAGTAATAAGGCGCGCGCGTGTTGTGTGCCCCGGCCGGCGCATGTCTAAAATATATATTTAAATCAGGTCAAACTCGAAAGTAAATAAGTAGTTTCAATTTCCAAGTTCGATTGGCAACGGATATTGCGCGTTGAGCAATCGCTTGCTTCGCTCGTTGGTTCACGGTTACGCTGTTGAATTAAAGGTTGTAGTATACTTATGCAGCATAATTAATACATATGCGCGAGTGTATGATGCCTATTTGGCCGCCACGCGCGTCCAAAACAATACATCATTTTCCGAGTAAAATGAAACAAATTTTTTCTGGCGGATAAGTTTAGCCATTCTTTCTTTTTTTTATTTCATAAAATTTACATTGGCCAAGCTGTAACTTTGAACCTGAAATATGCTCTCGAAATGTCTGCCGGAGCAGGGATCCTTTCTTTTGAGGGGCTGGCTGTGAAATCAAAACGTTTGGATGACGTTGACGAGATCGCTCGCACGTCAATTCATCATCAAAATAGTCGCAGATTCTTTGAAAAAGCGCAGCCAAATTGCTGTACCCCTATTTTTATTCATTATAGGAGAGATCGGTAGTATAACTCGCCAAAATCGTGGATCATTTTTTTCACATGGATAAGTACAAGTGTTATTTCGTAGATCTGTTTGTATTGTTATATCATAAAAACCCCATTGATGTCGTCGAAGACGTCACCGCGTCGAGTGCATGAACTTTTTTTTTGATTCTTTAGGTTCCTTTTAGTCGATATTTATTGTTCTATTTGGAACTGCTCAATCGTTTCGCCAACCTATGCGAGATTCTGCTGACGTTCACCGACGATGAAATAGAGTCAAACACTTTTCAGGCTGCCACTGCCTCTACTATATTACTTATATAGCTGTATAGAATACAATATACGGCATTGTGTAGGTCATGCAGTTTCGATCGTTGCGATCTAAGCCTAAACCAAACGAATCGGTCTACAAACTGTAGGCAAATATAAGATTTATGATGGTGTGAAGCATGAAAACACGTGTGGTACAAATGCCTCCCCAATGAAATAATAATAATAAATAAATGCACGTATAATATAAAAACACACTTCCCTGATCTTTGCAGTCGCAACCTGCGGCGGATCGCCAGACACGAGGAGTCGGAGTTCAGCAACGCGAGCATCCTGAACAGCATGGAGAGCTTCGTGCGGACCGTCAACGAGATGGAGGAGACGATTCTGGTGCCGAGCAGGCTGTTGGATCTAGCGGTCGGCGACTCGACCGACACGGTGTGTCAAAAGGTCGGCAGGCACAGTAGCGTCAAGGACACTTTCTACAACACGGATCTCTACCGGCTCTACAACATCGTCAATCAGATGAAGGTCGAGTTGCTCTGGTCGCAGGAGAATCCCGCCGCCTCGCTCGCCGACAATGAGGTGAGAGGGTTTTCTACACTTCTTTGATTTATTTTCTCTCGAGTATACTTCATGCACTCGTGTTCTTCATCAACAGTTCCTTGCTCTCTGTTCAGAATACAATACATTTGCTCTCTAAATGTGTAATGCTATAAGTTACCTTGTAGAAAAATAATAAATTTTTAACGGGTGAAAATTAAGTTGTGACACTAAATGATTTTTTTCGTATAGTACCACAAATGCTTTTCTTCATTATTGTCTTGAAAAATATCATAAAATCACGTGAAAATCTACGAGGACATGGGTACTACATTTGGCAATGTAAAAAGTTATGTTCGACTCTTGGGCACCAATTTTTCATCCTAATTTCCATCACGATGTTTGAAACAGTGGTTTTTCACGATTGCATGAATATACCCTATTTAGAGAGAGAGAGAGAGAGAGAGAGAGAGAGAGAGAGAGGGAAAAAAAGTACTCGCTCTCTGTACATAATATACACTCGGAGATTCTAGAACAAAGCAATGATAACAATGATCCGCAGGACCAAGAGGAGGCGCAGCGCAGCAGCAAGGCGCAGGCCGCCGCCCAGGAGCCGCCCGCGCGCCCCGGCCACGCCAGGTGTCCCTCGACGACGTCGATGCAGAGCGTCCAGTCGGCGAGCTCGACGGCCTCGTCATCCCTGTCGTCCTCGGCGAGCCTGATCATCGGCGGCAGCGGCAGCAGCTCGGCCTCCGACTCCGACTCCGACGCCGGCATCGAGAACGACTCGGGCCTCGAGAGCGAGGAGCCGAGCGATCGGCTGGCCAACCTGGCCGCCGAGAACTTCAGGCGCCACCTGCGCGGTCTGCATCGCAGCATAGGTCGGATGACCGAGGCCGCGGAGTACCTGACGCTCAGATACCAGGCCGACGTTGGCGGACAGGTCTGATGGCGCCGCGGCAAAGACGACCCCGACTGCACCACCAACACCTGACGGCGATCATTCGTGTCGCCGATCGTCGCGATCGTTGATGCATGCTGATGCTGTGCAGTGCGTGTGCGCGCGCGTGTGTGTGTGTGTGTGTGTGTGTGTGTGGGTGGGTGATACGGTAATCGCCGTCATCATCGGGAGAGCGCTGGTTCGGACCGAGAGACGTGCTCCTCCTTCTCATCCTGGTATACTGCTGCTGTTACTGCATGATGATGCTACTCCTGCTGGCGTTGCTCTCCTTTGCACCAGCTGCCTCTCCCGTTCTTTGTTCGTGTTGATTTGTCGCTCTTTGCGTTTTTTTTTTTTTTTTTTTTTTTTTTTTTTTTTTTTTTTTTTTTTTTTTTTTTTTTTTTTTTTTTTTTTTTTTTTTTTTTTTTTTTTTTTTTTTACTCTCTCTCTCTCTCTCTCCGTTATTTTTTTCCCGAATATTGTTGTATTTCAAGTGCTGATCTGAAAAAGCTACCCCTCGAGTAAAGAGTAAAATACAATTTTCATTCCACGTTATTCCAAAGAAACGATTTTAATTCATGTCCGTTCATTTTTAAACGCCGAGAGTGGAAACGTTGATCTTATTGTTTGGTTACGGGTTGCCTTTTCAACAATATCAGAGTTTTTACGCGATGGGTGAGAGTAAAATTGTGGTACTTGATTCTTGAGTTCGTATTTTTTTGTTGTACAGCCAATGTTGCGATAGCTCGATAGCGCAGTAAAAAACAGACAGTTATCACGAATTTATTATTTTTTTGTAAGTATATTAGTATCATTGTTTCATCGTTTCTCAACTTTGAAATCAGCAGAGCAGCAAACTTTATCCCAGCCACTGGAAATTTAATTGCAAAAACAAATGCTTCCCTCCTCAATTTATCGTTGAATTTCATACCCTCCATCACCCTTGAAAGTGCACTGATCGGCATTCAAAAAATTTTTGCGACTTGTTATTGCGCTCAGCCTGATTCTTCGCTGGTGGTAACTAGATTAGAATATCGGATCACTCGAGGAGGGAAACAAAAAAGTCATTTTATGCGACAAACAGAAGCAAATGTGAAAATAAAACGGTATCGGACGCGCGCGCGCGAGAGAGAGGGTGCAATAATAAGTTGTGCCACGTTGTATCGTGCACTTTGGCAATAGAATTTCTATAGTTGCGTGCGTTTTGTGTGTATATGGCATTGAATGCATGAATATATAACTACATATATTACGTATGAGTGTCGGAAAAAAAAAAAAAAAAAAACTTGAATACAAGGTGAAGTGGAATTTAATAGAAATAAAGTTAAAACTGTGCTGGTGGTGGTGCGTGGGTCTCATTGTCACGCCCCAGTGGTTGACATGTTTTTGTGTATATAGAAAATAAGCGACTTTGTTAACATTTTTTATTTGATAAATTATTTTCGTCTGAAGGAGAAACACATCAGAATGGAAATTCATGGTTTCTTCATGTTTCATGGGTGCGTGTTTACACATAGACGGGATAATTTATTTTGATGCAGTGGGACATTATCCAAACGTCATTTCATTGAATGATTAATTCCTCGCAGGGATAAAGATTACAATCGGGGATACAGTGGTCTGTACATAGAGATAGTTTCCGATATTATTTATTTTCTCTCCTAAATTTTTTTTCATCTGCTATACTCTAAAGGCAAATGTAATATATATATACACACATATATATGCATATTAACTTTCAGAGTTTCAGCTCTGTGATGATGCAAACTTATGCGCAAGTCGTAATCTTTTGTATGGAAATGAAAACATAAATAAAGAAAATGACTAATCAGTCACTTAAATATTATTCATGAGCAACGTTGTATTCCATGCTTTAAATTCTTATGGGCATCTGAAACTTGATTACGTGTATAAATTGGAATGAACTGAAAATAATGTGAAAAACAAAAAAAGGTTTATATCACAGTTTAGATCATTTGTAATTAAAAAATGTTTATTATTAAAAATAGCATCGTCAAACAGCAGAGCGAAATTTACACATTTTTCGTCTGTATATATTGTACTGTAAATAAGTCTGAGGTTCAGTAATGTTTAAATTAATACAATACCTTTTTGCCTTTTTAACATATAGTCAAGGCACACTGCGTGCCATTCAAGTTTTATTTTAAGGATAATCTGAGTGAACAGTACAAAAGTGCTTATACAAAATATAAACTCAAAGCCAATCGATCTTTTTTTAAATCGTTATGAAAGTTGGAATTGATAGTTATTTTTTCTCATTTCAGCAAACACTTCATATATATATATATATGGAGAAATGAGACGTAGTTTGAACAATAAAAGACGACTACTAATTCTGGCGAGTAACTTGGATTTATAAGATGAAAAATAAAAAAATAAAAATTTAGAATTTATTGTTAAAATTTAATTTGATTGGTGTATTAAAGTTCACCTGTTCAGAGAAACAATAAAACAGGGTTAAAAAAATCCGGATAAACTAAAAATTGTTCCACTTCAATTAATTTTGTTACGTAATTTTATAGAGTTGAGCCATTTGTCGATTGTGATTTGATGAAAAAATATGTAAAACAACGTTCAGAAGTGATTAGAAACAAAACATGTGCATTCCAAGTAGTAACATTGACGCAACATGACCAAGGATTCGAACTTAATTCACGTTTTGAACAAAGAGATTTGGAATTGTCAACCGCCTAGACTTCAATGACAAATTCAACATTGTTTATTCCGACGAAAGGATGGAGAAAAAAAATTCATTTCATTAGTCTAGTCTAAAAATATGGCGATAGGATTATTTTACTATACGTTACTCTGTAAAATGCGTCCTTCATGTATGGTTATAAAATCTTTTGTGTATAACAAGATGATTCTTTCTTTTGTTGAAACTATTGCATTTTGTAACGTGACAAGGCAGAGCCAACAAATGACTTTTCAATTACTATACTGTCTCGTCAATCGTGTACAACTTGATAAAATAGTGATAATAAAATTTTCATTGGTTCTTTTCAGAACATAGCGTTTCTTTATTTGTGGTCTAGTATCCTCAATGTGCAAAACATTAATAATAAAATTCGTCAAATTATAGTACGCATTATACCGCGTCGCGCTTATTATAAAAAATATACATACATATAACTACATAATAAATACATATTTTAATTAAAAAGATCTTTAAAATGTGTACAAAATCTTTTTGAAAAAAGCGTTAAAATTTAATCAGTTCGATGATTAAACGTCATACGTAACAAATCGAAACAATAATTGGCCTATGAATCATCAACTGATGTTCACAGCTGTTACCAATTCTCGAATGTTGGCATACTCTGGATCACTGCTAAAAATATCTATCAGTTCCTGGAACGTAGGTCGATCAGATGAATCATATGACCAACATTTTTGTATAACCTGATACACGTTGTCTGGACACTTTGGTGGCTGCGACAGTCGTTCGCCTTTTTCAATAAGATCTATTACCTTTAAAATACCCATTTATGAATTTTTTTTTTTACACTTCTGTACATTAAAAGTTAACTCACTTCAACACCACGTAAAGTTCCGTAAGGCTGTTGTCCATAAGAAAACATTTCCCACAACGTAACACCATAACTCCAAACATCACTGGCATGCGAGAACGTGCCAAAGTTATAAGACTCTGGAGCATACCTAAAAATAAAACATTTAATCTCAAGAGTCACACAAAGGACTACTTAAGTGGTGTTCATAAATGCAAACCATTTTATAGGCCATTTTCCTCCTGCTGTAGCTGTGTAGTAATCACTTGAACCAAACGTTCTTGAAAGACCGAAATCACTTATTTTTGCTTGATATTTCGAGGCCAGCAGGATATTTCTAGCAGCCAAGTCTCTGTGAACAAGTCTCAGCTCTTCCAAATACCTCATTCCTTGGGAAAAAATTAAAATTTTTATTTGAATTATTATTAAATAAATATTTTACGTACCACATGCAATTTGAGAAGCCCAAATTTTAAGCTCGTAACTTGGACTAATCCTATCGGGAAATTCCAAAAGATATGCCAACATTGATCCAAGAGAAACCAACTCTTGCACCTTCGTAAAAAGAGTATATTTTAAAGAATAAATCAAACCGTGAAGATTTTTTGTGATTTTTTTTTTACCATTAACAAAGGCGGTCCTTCTGAAAAGCCAATCAGTTTGACAATACAATGATGATTGAGCGTCATCATCAGTCGAGCTTCTCTCAAAAATTCCTCCCGAGTGGCGACGTTATCAGTGTCTCTCAACATTTTTATTGCAACGGGATTCTGTGTACCAGATGGTGAATCATAAAGTCCCTCGTACACAGCACCGAATTCTCCCTCTCCTAATACTTCTCCAAGAATGATATTCTCTCCAGGAATGAATACTACAATAAGTAAATTTTAAGCGTTTTATTTTTTCTTAGGTTTGAATGTAATAACTACACCACATCATTAATACCTTTATTTTTAGGCACAGAATCATTTTCATCGTCATTATCGTTTTTGACGATCGCTGGAACAGCACTATGAATATCACTATCGTTAATATGACTATTGGCACTATTGTTATCTATTTGATTAGAACTACTGGAATGCAAGTATTGCTTTTCTAATGGCTCTGAAATTACTCTGGGAATCGGATTTTTCTTTTTCTTCAGAGTATCCTGTTTAAAAAATTACGCAATTAATTTTTTCAACGAATACATTGATTTCTTTAATTTGATATCGTACCCCATTAAATATTGATGGAGGCATCTCTGGAATCGGAGGCTTGGGTACTGGTCTGATTGGATGAATTAAAGGTCCAGGAAGCCCATCTGGCATACACCGATAATGTTCTATGACGTGTTCCAGTGAAGGAAGATATGGCCCATTATCAATGAAGAGAAAATTTTTCTGCAATTAACAGCAATTTACACATAGAAACTTTACACAACTACATACTTGTTACAATTGTCTTTAATATGATTAAAAACAGACCTGTTTCTGTATTTGAAAGTGGTAAGCTTGCTTATTGTACATAACTGTGAGAACGCGGATCCTATCATGTCTTTCACTCACTCGAACCAAAAATGATCCATCAACATCTCCGTTTTTGTGCAAAAGATTTATAGCTTCCATTCTATCAAGAGAGCTATGATACCAATCACATGCTTGTTCTCGCGTTGGTCTGACGTGATTTCCTACAAGAGAGTATTTATAGTGTATAGTATTTTTACAAGTAGAGAAATATTTTATAAAAAAAATTTTTGGAAAAAAAATTTTAATTACGTATAATTTTCTCGCACTCCAAATAGCCATTTTTCTTCGCAAGGTCGGCAGGTACTTCGTCATCTAATGTTCTTGGGTTCACTGGTGCATTTGCTGCAAGTAAAATTTCTATAACTTCGCGGCGACCTCGGCTTGCAGCTTCATGCAATGGCACCATTCCTGTTTCCGTATGACGAGCTTGAATATTGGCGCCCCCAGCAATTAATATTTGTACAGTGTTTGGGAGATTACTTTGGCAAGCATACTGAAGGGAATAAACATATTAGTAGCGCATTAAATTAGTACAAGAACAAAAATTTTTTTTATCCAAAAAAAGCCGAAAAAATATTTTTAAATATTTTACACGAAGTTTTACCTGGCTTATAATATAATCCTAATTTCTTACTGTAAAGCTTTTTAGAAAAAACAGGACAGACAAATTTAAGTTTTAATATAATAGAAAAAGTTTTTGTGATGATGTGATTTTGAGATGCTCACATGTAAAGGAGTATAACCATCTGTATCTCTGCAATTGATACTAGCATTGCTCTGAATGAGCTTAGTTAATATTTCATCTGCTCCATCTTTGGCTGCCAAGTGAACTGCTGTTTGACCAAGCTGATTTTTAGCGTCCAAGCTTCTGTAGCCGCACTCCAGAAGCTCAGATACAATCTTGTAATTTTTCTGAAACAATAAAATGGCTCAGATACTTATGAAACCACTTTTCAATTTATGAAAAAAAAAAAACACACACACACACACAATGGTGTACCTGTATAGTAGCCCTGTGTAAAAGATTTGTATGGCCATGTCTTCTTGTATCGTGTGGTGGTGGCTTGCCTTTTACAGGTGTCGTCAACACTGTCACAAGTCTGTGGTTTTCCTCCTGATAATATTCAATAAGTGTATCCAGACCGTGTATAGTTGTTTCATCGTCTTGAAGAAAAAGCAGCATGTTTAAATTTGTACTACTTAATTTACAATAACTAAAGCACCATAAAATTGTTCAACTACAAAAAGTGTTATTCTTGCCTATTGAGAAAAAGGCATCCTCTCCGTGCTTTCTAATCTGGTAATGTACCACTTCTCCATCATACAATGCTGAGAGAACATAATCTCCCAAAGATGAGCTGCTTTTCCTCACAAGAAAAGTCCCATCCTCCATGTGATCTGAAAAATGTAATTGTATGCATGAATCCCAGCTTTTGAAAGAAATAAGGAAAAAAAGCAAAAAACATCACGAACCATTGACAAGTAGATTCTCAGCATCCTCTCTTGATAGATTCTCATGATACCAGCAAACATCATCCTCGGTACCCATAGCTTTAGCACGTAAGTAACAAATTAAATACTCTTATGAAGAAAATCAAGTTAACTAAAAAACTATACGAGGTACAAGAGCAAAAATTGTTGGTAAATTAACAAGAGAGAAGTGCGTCATCACATAACACGACAGTCCAACAGCAGCAGCTGCAGCCTGCATTCATTCGAATGTGGTTGTTTTTTAACATCAAGCCCATTATACATTTCTAATCTTTTTCCAAAGAATTTGTCATCACTTGGCCTGTCACCGTCACCTGGCTAAGTAAATATGGAGTGGAGTACACTTTGTATATATAAGTATACTTGTTTTTTACTTTGACTGGACTTCTGCTACATTTGCTTTTTTGTACATCAGTATATATACTATACATATGATATAAATAAAAAATATATACCTCGTACCTACAGAGTATGCTTATTACTTACTCAAAAGAGAGACCTAGAACCTTTCTCTGTCTGGTCATTGGTGCTTTATTAAGTGCAGACATATATATATATATATATATATATATATATATATATATATACTGCAAGAGTGAAGGGTGCGTTTAGATGGAATCTCCAGTGGACTTTCCACGTCTCCAGAGTCCAGACTATTTTCCAAAGTGTAAATTTAATTTTTCTCGAATTTCAGAACAAAAAAAACTTTTCAATTGATTTGGCTATTTTTAAGCAAAAAATGATCTTAGACTTTTTTTATTAAAACCAGTTTTATCGTAAAAAATTTATAAAGATTAGAAAAAGACTATTTTTAGAAACCTCACAAGTTCTTTACACAAAAAATGATGGCCTTAACAGAAAAAAGTTCAAGAACAATTTTTGCTTAAAATTAATCAAATAACCTAAAAAATATTGTTTGTCCCCAAATTGAAAAAAACTTGAATTTCCACCTTTGAAAAGTTATTTTATGAACTAGTATTTAGAAAATTTATACATTCGAAGTAAGTATTACCTCTAATCACACATTCACATGCTGGGGTGGTAGTATGTAACTTTTTCAGCTACGAAAGAAGGATTTGAGGGTTTGAGTATATAGAGAGCTACTGCGCAGCCAGCGCGCGCATTGGCACATGGCAGTGTGGCAGCGGCAAATCCAAATATTGGTAGTCTACACAGTACACAAAGAGGGGTTACTACAAGTAAATATCCTCGAACAAGGCAATGAAGTATAAGTAGCTTTTAATATAGTATACGTTTAGTTGTTATGCTTCACATTACATACAGTCACCAGAGTTTAATTTGTAAACCTAATTGGATTAATTAATAACATTAGTGAATAATTAATTAATCAATCAATGTTCAACAAACGTTTGTTTCCATCGCGTGTATGTATCTATCCATAATTTCAAAGTCTATCTGTGAAACTCCCTCATTTATTATTATCACAGTTTGCAAAGGTGAGGACCACAGTAACCGACAGCCGATGTGGTACATATTATTGATATAATAATAAGTATAGTTGCGAAAATCAGCACTAACGTCAAACGCTCAGTGAAGCTCGTTCTCATTGGCGGCTCACAAAAAAGAAAAACGTCGGAGGACGGCGGTGGCTTTTGGCGCGGGCTCGTCAGGTTCATTTGTTCATCTTCGTTTACTGTCTCGCCAATACTTATCGCCAATCTTGTCAAAAAAAAGTTTGAGCGTCTGCAATGGGTGACAGGGACAGTGGTGAGTAACATTATTTTACAATAAATAACGTACTCGGTGCATGAACATCCACGATAAATGTCTAATGCCACGGGAGTTGAAGGTTAGAGGGCTTTTAGAGTCGGCAGCTGACACGCGTATGTATATATCACGCCGAAGTCGCCGGACTCCGGAGACGTTTGCAAACAGGTCTTCCCGCGGTTTTGCTAGCTAAAAAAAGCTATTGCTTCGTTTTTTGACCCGCTACCGGTTGCCATAAAAATTCAATTTTTCAATCACGTGAATTTTTGTTTACTTTTTGCATGGAAGGTTCTTGTGCGACAATAGAGAGCAGTAGGTTTCGCGCTAAGTACCAAGTAGAAGTATAATGCTGAAAAGCCTGTGGCAGTGCAAGTAGTGTACAATTGCGATTATGGGACTCTTACAAATCGTATTTAAATAAAATGTCTATAATGATGGGTAAACATTTTTTCATTTGTCTAGTATTGCTCGAAAATTTCGGTTAAAATATGCATTGGTACAAATAACGTTTTGTTGAATTGGAACCAACATTTCGATTCACATTGTTTCTAAAATTGGAACTCAATCTCTTTTATAAGATTGCTTTTGTCAACTTTATACAATTGTTTACCTACGCATACGTGTACATGTTGATACAATATGAAAATCTCTTAAACGTTTATTTGACTTTGGCACAGAAACATTCGATGACGCTGTTGAGGAGCGCGTCATCAATGAAGAGTACAAGATTTGGAAGAAGAATACTCCCTTCCTGTATGATCTTGTTATGACCCATGCTTTGGAATGGCCGTCTCTAACAGCTCAGTGGTTACCCGATGTAACTAAGCCAGAAGGCAAGGATTACACAGTACATCGACTTATTCTTGGTACGCACACATCTGATGAACAAAATCATCTATTAATTGCCAGTGTACAGTTGCCCAACGAAGATGCGATATTTGATGCTTCACACTATGATAATGAGAAAGGAGAGTTTGGAGGCTTTGGATCTGTTAGTGGTAAAATTGAAATCGAAATTAAGATCAATCACGAAGGAGAAGTCAACAGAGCCAGATATATGCCTCAAAATCCTTGTGTCATTGCGACCAAGACCCCATCTAGTGATGTTTTAGTTTTTGATTATACTAAGCACCCAAGTAAGCCCGACCCCAATGGGGAATGTCATCCAGATTTACGGTATGAATTTATTTTTACTTATATTAAACATAATACAAACAAATTTAATTAACAAAGTTTTGGTTTTTTCTAAAGACTACGTGGTCACCAAAAAGAAGGCTATGGGCTCTCTTGGAATCCAAATCTCAATGGATACTTACTAAGTGCTTCTGATGATCACACGATTTGCCTCTGGGATATAAATGCAACGCCAAAGGAGAACAGAGTCATTGATGCCAAGACTATCTTTACAGGTCATACAGCTGTTGTTGAAGATGTTGCCTGGCATTTACTCCATGAATCCCTGTTTGGTTCTGTTGCTGATGATCAAAAATTGATGATCTGGGACACCAGGTACTTTATTATTGCTCACGCAATAATGTTGTCGACAGAATTTTTGATGTAATTTGTTAAACATTTTCTTTAAGGTGTAATAACACAAGCAAACCGAGTCATACAGTTGATGCTCATGCAGCAGAAGTGAATTGTCTTAGTTTTAATCCATATTCCGAATTCATCTTAGCAACTGGAAGCGCCGATAAGACTGTAGCTCTATGGGATCTGAGAAATCTAAAATTGAAATTACATTCATTCGAATCCCACAAGGATGAAATTTTTCAAGTCCAATGGTCACCTCATAATGAAACTATTCTTGCTAGCAGTGGCACAGATAGGCGATTGCATGTCTGGGATCTTAGTAAAATTGGAGAAGAACAATCTAGTGAAGATGCTGAAGATGGACCTCCTGAACTTCTGGTTAGTATTTTGTAATTTTTTCATACTACATTTTTTTTGCTATTCGCAACAGTATTATTCAAAGAAAAAAAAATTAAGACGTATTTCAAATGTATTATAGTTTATCCATGGAGGACACACTGCCAAGATCAGTGACTTTTCCTGGAATCCAAACGAGCCTTGGGTCATATGTTCGGTGTCCGAGGATAATATAATGCAAGTTTGGCAGATGGCTGAAAATATTTACAACGATGAAGAACCAGATACGCCTGCCAGCGAGCTTGAAGTTGCTGGAGCGATTAACTAGATAGCTGCGCGTAAAAAACTTTTTACTTTTTACCCGTAATATATTATATTATTAATTGTGTTGTTTCATTTTTTCAACTGTTAAGCTTCAACATGTGTTAACAAGGATTAAGCTTGTAAACGTATGAATTTGATTATTTAATGAGTAATTGTATGTAATGTTCTTAACTGTCATAACTATCATACAAGCATGTAGCAATTAATATTCTGTTAGATCAACTGTCGATATTTTTTTAAGATTTATCATTAAAAGACAATGGAAAATTATTTTATATTGTTCGTAAGTTGACTTCTTATAAAACCTGGGATATTGAGATTTGAAAGAAAAACGATTTCTAACAACTCATTTTTAAATATTATTTTTATTTTGTCGAAAAAATGCTTTTTATAGCGTTATGAATATATAGATTTACAATAACGAAATCTCTTTTTAAACAGCTGTGATCGAAAGTTCTTTGTATATTTGAGCAAGTAATGATCCGTTTTCACTGCGATCGCTTTCGGGGCTGCTAAGCGATATCATGTCCTCCGAGCCGAAATCTGATAATCTGCGGATAGAAAAACACAATTTTGTTTTTCAATTCATGAGAGCAGATAGTTAATACTAACCCAAAGTAATAATAGTGTTAAATAAAGGCATTACATCATCTATTACCAGCGCTTTGAAGCTGAATGAGACCTATATCGCCTACTTACATGCAAAAAAAATGTTCACCATGCAATTATTTTACCATGCAACAGCTGAATTGGAAATGCAGATAAAAATGTTACCGTTTTACAGGAGTTTTTTGACACCTAATTCCGTCGAGTATTCTCGAAATAGGAATCGACGTATCTGGACGGAAAATCTGTAAAAAAAAACGATAGAGATATAAAATATTTAATTCAGCAAAGTTTCAAAAATCGAGGAATTTAAATTGTTGATTCGTAACTGTAATTACATTAACTGATGCATTTCGCAATTCACGAAGATCGATGTTGCGAAACAAATCGTGAAATATAAGCTCCTCTATACTGGGATAAACGGCCCCCGGCGCATGTCGATCAAATATAAATTCTAGACAATCTATTACCTGTAAAGTATTGAATAATGATCAACATCCTGCTTTTATCGCAGAGACGAAACGATTTATATATTTTAAATCCCGTCGATCGCAATTAATGGCACGCACCTGAGGATATTTCTGAATATCGACAAAATTAGCGGCAGTTGGTTCGAAGGTACATAGCTCGTAGCCGGCTGTCATCTCAAAGAGCATGTGGCCTTGAATAATGTATGCAAGTTCAAGTTAGCTGGTTGATTTTTCAATAAAAACGTAATGATTGCCGATCGCAGCGCGACAAGATCCTCACCGAAGCATATAACATCAATGGACTCGGGCGCAAGGGGATGACGGTGGTTCTGCAGATGATGGGGATGCTGCTTGACGCCGGCCGCAGCGGCATCGTGCAGCCTCGACGCGATCACCGGGTGGATGCGACTGGTGAAGCCGAGCAGGCTGTTCTCGAGGGCGGCGAGCCGGGCCACGCCGTTCTGGACGATGACGTTGCCGGAGTGTAGGTGCGCCACGGTCGGGAAGTCGCGCTCTTTCAGGAAGACCAGAGCCTCGAGCACTTGGCGGCCCATGCGCTGGATCTGCTGGATCAGCAGTCCCTTGCCCCTGCTGCCGTACTTTTGCGACCAGTCCTCGTTCCAGCAGTTGCGCTCGATCTGTTGTATTACGAGCAGATCAGAGGTAAGTAAAAAAAAATGTTTCCGACTGTCGACGAATTCGTCGTGGCTTTTTTAGATTTCAAAAGTATAGAAAACCCCAAAAAAACAAATTGTTCAAAGTACAAAAGTATTAAAAAAATACTTTTGTTGTAAAGAAAAAAAATCCTGAGATGTTGCGTCCACAAGTTATTCAAAGATCGATCGGGGGATAAAAAAAAGACGGCAAAAAGAAGCCGCGTAGCGGACTTTGATAATATAATATAGTATGTATGATATATACTAGGCTGGATCAGCTCAGGGGTACTCAAAAGGGACACCCACCCAGTTGTAACTGTATGTAAAAGTATACCTATATATAGTACATTAGCATACAGTTTCAACTGGGTGGGTGTCCCTTTTGAGAACGCTGGATCAGCTGGGTGGAAAAAGAGGAGGGTAGTAGAGAAGAAAAGCTCAGAAAGAATATAAGCTTTCGAACTCTCTAGACTGCACCTTGCAAGGGGTCAAAGGGAGCTTTTACATAAAGCGCGCGGCTGGCTCTCCTACATCACGAGCCGCGCTGCTGCTGTGTGGCGTGCGCGGACTGTGGAGCTCCTTTGTCGGGATTGTCGGGTACTTACAAAAATGCGTGTCGCTGAGCCGAGCTGAACTACGATTTTTATTGTTTTTCCGTGCTTCGACAGCAAATAAAGTAGTAATTGATTTTTGTTAGCGGTGTCATTTTGTCAAGTTGGCGTGCGAAAGCTTTTGAACTTGCAGATCGAGTCTTGCAAGTTAAGCAGCGGTAGCAGCGCCGAGTGCGCGTGTTGTATTTTTCATTTCGAGGTTAAGATCGTCGCTTTGGTGGAAATTTTTTTTCAAATAATACTTAATGTATAACTAATGACCACATTACATTCTTTTTTCAGTTGACGGATTGAGGTTTTTCATGGATCACCATACCATTTATTAGAAATCCAAAAGGTGACGACTGAAACGAGTTTATTGTTCCAAAACATACCAGCAACAGCGAATACCAAAAATTTGATAATAGGTAGGGACAAAAGAGACAAGATGGGCAAAAAGAATAAAGAGAAAAATCTTGGCCGAGCTCTTATCAAGGATCGCTTTGGATCCAACAAACGACGCAGGAACAATGCCGACTCGTTTCTTCACACCGTGGAGATGCAGGACGGCTACGACTGGGGTCAGCTTAATCTGCAGTCAGTGACCGAGGAGAGCTCGTTCCAGGAGTTCCTCCATACGGCTGAATTGGCTGGAACTGAATTCCAAGCTGAGAAGCTGAACATCAAATTCGTCAACCCAAAGAGTGGAGTTGGTCTGCTGACCAAGCAGGAACATGAAAAAGTAATCCAATCTCAGGAGAAGAACAAGGAGCTGCTTAAAATTCCAAGGCAGCCTTCGTGGGATGAAAACACAACGGCAAATGAGTTGCAGAATAAGGAAAAGGAAGTGTTTTTGGAATGGAGAAGAAAGCTTGCTCTACTGCAGGAAGAGGAAGGTTTGTTGTTGACACCATATGAGAAAAATTTAGAACTGTGGAGGCAGCTGTGGAGAGTTATCAGGCGTAGTGATGTAGTGGTACAAATTGTTGATGCTCGTAACCCGCTGCTGTTTAGGTGTGAAGACTTAGAAACCTACGTGAAAGAAATGGATTCAAATAAAATGAATATGATTTTAGTAAATAAGGCTGATTATTTGACTGAACAACAGAGGACAGTTTGGGCAGAGTACTTTACGAAAAATAAGATCAGGGTTGCTTTTTTCTCTGCCACATTGGCTGCTCAAAAAGAAACTGTTGAAGAAACCATATCTGAGAAAGATGAGTCCGAAGGAGAAGATTCCATTGAGGAAAGTGATATGGAATCCATATATTTTTCAGACTTTATTGAAGAGTCAGAGACGCTTTTTGAAGAATCGGAATATGAAAGTGCCACTGATAATTCAAACATTACTGCAGTTAAGCGTTTGGAAAATCTCGACATTGATGAACCTATAAAAGAAGAAATAGATTTTAATTCTGCTGATATTTATAATTCAGCTGCATTATTAAACAGAGAAGAATTAATTAATCTTTTTAGAACAATGTATCCTTTAAAAACTTACATGAAAGGAGTGACCACAATCGGCTTGGTAGGCTATCCCAATGTTGGTAAGAGTTCGACAATAAATGCTTTACTGATGGACAAAAAAGTATCAGTTTCAGCAACGCCGGGAAAAACAAAACACTTCCAAACTTTGTACTTGGGCAAAGATGTGCTATTGTGTGATTGTCCAGGTCTTGTGATGCCAAGTTTTGTCTGTACAAAAGCTGATATGGTACTCAATGGCGTTTTGCCCATAAATCACTTAAGGGATCACGTTCCATCGGTAAATTTATTAGGCACACTGATACCAAGACATGTCATAGAAGATCTTTACGGAGTAATGGTTTCACTACCAATTGAAGGAGAAGATCCAGACAGGCCTCCGTTGGCCGAAGAAATTTTGAACGCCCACGCATTTAACAGAGGGTTCATGACGCAAAATGGGCAGCCCGACTGTTCACGTTCAGCCAGATATGTTCTCAAAGATTTTATCACGGGAAAACTACTGTATTGCGTCGCTCCTCCAGGCTATGATCAGAACGAATTTCACACATTTCCACCCAAAAGGAGAAAGGAGATGACAAATAAACAGTTACCCCCTAGAGTAGCAAGAGCCATCAAACCACTGAAAAATACTGCTGAAGACATTGATAGAAGCTTTCAACTGTTAGAATCGAGAAAAGAGCTGTTTCGAAATAAGAGATTATCAGATGGTGTGCACATTAAAGGCAAGTCCATTATTGGACACATAAATCCCATGATGTCACTGAATGATAGTTGCACCGCGGTTATGGGATCCAGCGCAAGTCTTCGTCCTAGTACAACAGATGGAACCTCCGTAATGGGATCCACCCTAAGTCTTTCCACTATAACACCTGACAAACCATGGAGAAGACGAGAGAAAAAACAACGCGAAAAAGGAAGAAGACTTTACGCCCACCTCGATCAACACTGAACGTATTAATTTTAACAATTTTTATCATAATTTTTACCATTATTTTAATAATTATGATTATTATTTTTACTATTATCATTACCAATATTAATCGATGATCGTAGACATACATAATTGCAAACATTTGATTCTGTTTGCAAGGATTTCAATGCAATGTGTAGATGTTTATTAATGTAAATATGTATACTGATAAATTTTGTACATTATATTAGCTAACTTATTAAGTTGAAAAAAGTAGTTCTCGACAGTTTTAGCATAGAAATAAATGTTCCATAGTTGTTACACTATTATACTGTCTCGTTAATTTACGTTCCTCAACCTACGAAACTTGAATTGCAAAAGAAATTCTTTTGTTTTTGTTTCTGCTCTTTTTGTTTAAACTGCGCATCATTTAAATATGTCAGAGTCCGAGTAGAAATCGATTACCAATTAACAACGCCTCGCGACACGAATATAGAACTTGCTGAAAAAGAAAGGAAAAAAAAATAAAAAATAACGGCTGATGCCAAGCGAAAATTAATCATAGACGTACAACATATCTGCTTACCTAATTAAACGAAAGCCTGGATAAAAACTTGGTGCTTCAGCATCCTACTACTAAATAATAGATTTATTTTCGGCGGGAGCGCGTGGATCTAAAATTTAATTGCCAACTAATACTCGGTGAAAATCGATCGATGAACCACGTCGAAGTGAACGAACGCCGCGGGAACAAGGGAAGGGAAAATCAAGGACTCGTTTCTAAGTAAACACTCACGCCGTAGATGATGTCCTTGACGCTGCCCTGATTGATGGGCTGGACAAGGACGACGTAGTCCTGGCCCTCGTACTTGACGAACTCGAGGTCGAGAATCGGACAGATGTAGGGATGCTGGAGCGTGAGGAAGAGCTTGTTGAGGACGTCGCGCGTCGACGGGTTGATGCTGAGGGCGCAGTTGCGGTTGAGCGGCGCGAGGGTCAGCAGCCGGTCCGTCTTTAGCAGCGTGTCCAGAACGACGAACCAGTGCTTGTCCACTCGCGAGCCTTCAAATTAGTTTCGACGGGCGAATCGAGGTGGGGGGACGAAAAAAAGAACATCAATATAAACACGAGGGAGCGAATTATTATTTTTTTTTTATTTACAGCTAAATAGTGTCGATGAAGCGGCTCACGTGCAGATTTTTCTTTTTCTTTTTTCTCTGCGCGTACGTGGTGAGAAATGGTGCACCACGTATCATACGTTTTGCACCTGTATTGATTTTTCTGCCGCGGCCAAGGTAGCGCGCGCGCGAGGGGAATAACGATTTTGCAATTTAACGCGCGTTTAACGTCCGCGCGGGAGTGGGTATTTTCGGCCCGAGTGCGTGCTCGGCTTTTCAGATCTGGAATCTAGATTGTACACTCGAAATTGCAATTTTCTCGCTCGGAAAAGTTTACGAGTGCAGCGCCGCTGGCGAGTCAACAGGTTGCGGCTTTGAGAAAAAAAAAAAAAAAAGAAAAAAAAAAGTACCCACTCGTTGTCGGGGATGAACATTGAAGCCCTGTGTTCTCTGAAAAGCTCGTGGCAAAAAAAGTTGGTCGGAACGTACATGGATCCGAAGGAAAGGAAAAAACAAAAATACACGCGCACCGAATGATGATGCAAAGCTAAATGGATGAAGTTTGAAATTCTTAAAACCGATGTTTCAAAGTCATCAGGGCGACAAAAATAAAAACGAACGATTCACGCTGGGACGAGGAAAAAGTTGTCGAACGCTACAATATCTACATCGACTTATACATTCATCATTCTGAAATCACCGATCTGCAAGCAGGGAATATTGATTATTTTTGGAAATACCGCCGTATCCGCGATACTAAAACAATACTTTCACCACCCGCGGGGTACGCGGACAAATTTGCCACACAGTTCCCGCTGGACGAGCCTTCTTCTTTTCTCCTCTATTCGAAACCCACAGCAAGGAGCGCGATCGAGTCTCTGTACATTATAAAATAGAGAGCGCACACACGAGTAACATATATGATACAAGTATAATAGGCGTGCAGGGCGTACCGACGTTGTTGAGGTGCTTCAGTAGACTGTAGCGCGGAGCCTCTCGGGCGTAGATGCGGCAGATCGATAGGGCACGATCCCTCGATCTCTTCTCCGTCTCCGCGCTCTCCGCGGCGCAGCAGCCCTCGCGACCGGCCGCCCCCGATGTTTCGCCGTTTTGGTGCTGCTGGTGGTGGTGGCCGCGGTGGTTCTGCCGGGGCTGGGGCACCGGGGTCTGGTTCTGGTCGAGGGCCACGTAGTGCTGACGGCCGTTCTGTCGGATGATTTTCGTCTGGCGCGGCGGCACTTTGGCGGTGCTTTTCCCGCTGCCGCTGGCCTGGCTGCTTTTTGCCGTCGGGGCGCGGGAGGAGAGGACGATCGTCAGATGTACATAACCAGAGCGTTCGCGTCGGGGGGCCAAACAAAAGCGCCGGTGCGGCCGGCTACGAGGGAGTCGACGAAAACTGGTGTTGGTTGAGCGCGATGCAATTTAGTTTCATCGTTTTTATGAATCTCCGTCCAGCAGGACGTCCCCGAAAACGCCCCGCGGCTGCGGGAACTTCTGGCTAATCGATGCGCGCGAATAGCTCCGTAGTTTCGGCAAAAAAACGCCACGCTTTTTTTCGTTCCCGCGATTCGCCGGTATCGGTTCGCGGAGTTTTCAACGGATTTCCGGGATTTCGTGTTCATCCAGCACGAACGTTGGCCGCCAATTAATCAGAAACGCGGCGTCGCACAGCGTGAAAAGCTCTTTTTCGTCCCCGCGGCCGTTTGATGCACGCGCGTTCCGCCCTTTGAGGAGACGGAGAGGCGCTTCGTTTTCAGCTGGAGAACGCTCCATTGTCGTCGCTCCGCAGCTTTCGGCCATTGTCTCGCGGGGCGAGGAAAACTTTTCGCGCGCGAGAGGGTCGAAGGGGCGCGTTTGTCGGTAGAGCGCGCAATTTTTGAGGGTTTCGCGTTACCGAAATAATTAAGCCGATATGTTTTATCTTCCGGTTATTTATGCAATACCGATGCTTTTCTTTTCAAAATATTCATTCATCCGCGCGAGCTGATGTTCGAGCGAACGAAAAAAACAAACAAAAAAATCCAGATTAGAAGCTACGAGAGCCGCTCGAGATCGGCAGCGAATAAACGCGCGACGGCTGTCATCGAGAATATTCTTCCCGCGAGAAGAGCGTTTCCAGGGCGTCGTCGCCGAAAGCGGATTACTCGGCCTGCGTATACCGGAGTCGAGTGTAGGAGTACAAGAGGAGTTGTATAGACAGACAGACAGACAGACAGACAGACAGTTTTCTCCGTTTCATGTATGCGCGTGCGGCGGCTCGCGCCCGATGGATGCTTCCATTCGTCCCGAGCCTTCCTTTCCTTTCTTCCCTGTATTATATTTTCCAAATATTTAACCCTTTCGCGCACCGCAGGGGTTTCCCTCCGTCTTTATCCAATATTGTTTGGGCGTGCTTCGTAAGAAACGTGTTATACCCGTGGTGATCGGGAAAAATTATCGCTCGAAATCAGCTTTCTATTTATAAATACGTGTATACAGCCATCACTGCAGCGGCGCTTTTTGTTGTTTCAGTCTGCGCGTATTACGAAAACAGAGCACCCCCGTCCACTGTAACGGGATTATGTCACAACTTATTGCGCGAACTTGCCGATTATATATTATTATATCCATGTTATCATTGGGAAATAAACAAAAATTCTTCTTATTTACATTTCCTTTCGTCGCACCGTCCTGATTTGCGATTTTGGACGAAGAGCGGAAGGTCCGCGCTGACGCGCTTGTTTTTCCAATATGTATATATTATAAATATATAGGTGCGGCAAGGGTGATTGTACGAATGATTGGATTTGACTGCGCGCGAGTGCACCAAATTGAAGCCTCGGGAGAAATCACTTCTACTTTTTTCTTCTTTCTTTCATTCATCCGATGATCGTTAGTGCGCGGATATAGGTGCTCTCATGCCCTCGAGTTGAGCGGGGGGTGAAATTTATGACGCGTGACGCGCCAGTCGAGTGGGGTGTAATGAGATTTTTTTTTTTTTTTCATTGGATTCTTTTTTTCCGGTACATTTTTTCCCTTTCCGGTACATTTTGTCCCCTCTGCTGAGTGAAATTCCGTTTTTTATCCGGCTACAGTGTCGTCATATCGCCCTTAAAATTGTTGAATACCATTAGAGGCGACCACTTTCGTTTCTATCAAAGAAGGACCCAATTTTTTTTAAATTAAATTTCCAGCTCTTCGCGTCCCTAATACATCAATTTTTCCCGACCCAGTCGCTTTGAGATTATTCACGCTCATATTCGATGCAAATGCATTCCATGACTCGACTCTATCACGTAGCTTTTAATTAATCGATGCATTCAAATTTGCACCTAAAACTGCGCACTCCCGCCCTTTTGCCCGAAAAAATCCAAGCAAGGTATATTTTCCGAACAAAAGCACGCGCGTGTATATTAATGTATAACATAAAAATACCTCCAAGGTCTTTCGTCCATTCGATTGATCCATCGAAGAGAAAAACAAAAAAAACAAAAAAAACAAACAAAATGCTTCGGAAGTGACAATACGCGGCCAAACAATACACGTGTCCGCCGAGTCAAAGGAATCCGTGTCAAGACGACCGCACGAGTGGGCCCTCCGACGCGGCTCCGTGGAAAACTTGGACGAATCAATTGTACGTGTGAGAGGCAAAATGCACTGCACTGCAGCACATCGTATTATTGTGCCTCGAAACTCTTTCTTCCTTCCTCTCCCCGTCCGTTCCCGACCGCAACCTCCCATCATCCTACGTGGCACGCGTGCACGGACGAAAGTTGGGAACGCAAAAAAGGGGCTCACCCGGTCTCGCTCGGCTCCTTGCAGGTCTTGACCGCGTAGACGCGACTGAAGAGTATCCTGGCGAGACTGTCGATCTTGCTGGTCAGCTGGTAGTAGCCCTTCTCCTCGTCGGCGGGCGGCGGCGGCGGCGGCGGCGGCTCGTCCTCCTCGACGCTCGCGCTCTTCTCGTTCCTGAGGAGGACGCTCCTGACGTTGGCGAAGCCGTCGGCGCCGTTGCCGCCCGCGCACTCGATCTCTATCGCGCTCTGGGTCCTGCGGCCCGACTGGGCCCGGCGCTTGCGCCGCGTCGCCGCGCCGGGCCGCTGCTGGCAGAAACGATCGTGGCCCGTCAGCTCGGCCTCGCGCTGCAGCTCGTTCTCCTCGCGCCGGGCGTTGAAGTTCTGGTAGAAGGTGAACATCGTTCCGGCCCTACGTTTTTTTCGATTTCTTCCGCCCTTCTCCCTCTCAGACGGCGCGCCTCTTTCCCGGGACTGCTGCCTCCTCCCGCCCGCGGGGCATTATTCTCCGGGCGGCCCGTGCGCTTTTCCTCCTCCTCGCTGTTTTTCGCGCCGGAGAGACTCGCGTGAATTATTCAGGCGGCGGCGGAGAGCAGCTCGTTCTCCGCCTTCGACGGTGATGCATTGCAGCTCGGAGCTGCTGCTGCTGCCTGCACCGCCACTGGATCCAAGTTGGACGTGGTGTGAGCGAGAAGGGGCTTTTTATACATCCGCGCGCGCTGCTGCTGCTGCTGCTGCTGCTGCTGCTACTGCTCTGGTGAAAAGTCTCTGGAGATTAGTTTGGTTTTTTTTTCGCGTCAACTACGAACCTTCGATGGAAAAGGGCGCGTCGAACGTTCTTTTTTTTTTTGCC
>JAPYYV010010084.1:0-17149 GCA_030522625.1 Copidosoma aretas
TTAAAATTTCACCCCATACGTCAACCCCCAAAATCTTCAAATTTATGGACTAGCTGAGTGATGCTGGAATACGACAGAAAACTGTCTTATCGACTGCATACAAGTACACTGAGCATATTTTTCTCTATATGCACGTCTAACAACTGCAGCCGACTGTCACTATATATACTTCAGCTGTTCTTCAGCTCGAGCTGCTTCAACGTTTTTTCGCGCAGATGTATATTTATCTGACCCATGATTTTCGCGTTTTTTTTATTAAGTATTACATAAAATTTGTGCTACTCTGTTTCGGTCATTAAATAAAAGTAGTGAAAGTATAGAAGCATTTAGAGCCATGTAGCCGCGTATATACATGACGTCCTGTTGCAATATACGCTTTTACAAGAGATGATTCGGATGATTCGAGATTCATGAGAAACTTTTCCTGGGTGATCGCAGTACACTCGACATCATTATTTTTTATTCTATTGACAATCTGAACTATCTGAAGGAATGAGCTTCGCTTTCGGTAAATCTAAGTGAACCTATGTACTCCTTGCCAAACGTACTTTTGATTCAAGTGTGTAGGTTAGGTTTACACTTAACGCTGTATCTACCAAGACTTTAGCATGCTCCAAATAAAAACTCAGTTGATTCTCTAAATTTTCAAGAGAATGAAAGAGAGTACAGGCCCAATACAAAACGAATATACGTTTCGAGATTTTGAATGCACCAATGAGCTACCTTTTTCTTTTTTTCACGATACTGTATGGTTCAACTAATGTTTTATGATCTCATATAGTGCTGAACGACTTTTTTTGGAAAGTACGATCCTTTGTTATCTGGCTGAACTCGTTTGTGTTTAAATAATATATATTGCACGAACTTTCGGCCGGGTATGGTAAAAAAAAGTATACGCTCCACGGGAGCAATAGTATGCCACTCACATCGGGAGGGAATGACATACTTTGTTCCCTTGGTGCGTAATATACTATTTTAACAACATAAGTACCTCGCACACTAATGCGCAAAAAGCCGTGTGGAAAGTTATTACCCTGCTCACTAGTACAGAAATCAAGCATTTCACACACACTGGGCATGCAAAATTTAATTTCACGCACGGATTGGTAAAATAGTATATTACGCACCTAGGAGCCTTCTTTATTTTCTCGTATGGTACGTATACGATTTTTCACCAACTTGCGCTGGGAGGGGAATTTTCTTCTCGTATAGCGGAAGGAAAGTTCCTTCTTTCATCGCAGTATGGTAAAAATAAGATTTCATGCACGTACATGAGTTACATAAATCGTATGTTACACGTAAACATTCTGGATTTGACACTCAAAGAGCAAATATTTTAACTTCGAATGCTATAAATCGTGTAAATTTAGAAACCCCTGCGCAAATTAGTTACTTACTATGCGCAAAGTAGTTACTTTACACCCGCAGTGGGTAAAGTACGAATTTCCCGCACTGCGATAGAATTTAGTCGTTTGCTGTCTCTGTGTAGGCATAAGAAGTTTAACTTCTCGCACTGACTGTCAAAAATAGTTCATCAGCTCCATTTGATCATGTTTGCACGATAAAGTAATTTAGCGAAGTGTTGGCAACTATTTAAATATTTCAAAACCATAATTTTTAATTTTCCATAAAACTATTTACTACTTCGACATCACAATCCAATTATTCTGATTTAGGAAGAAAAACTAATAGTCGAGTGCCGAGTGCGCTACCTATCTTTCCTTGGCATCGGCCACAATCCCAAGCAGTGCGCCTTTATCATGCACACGGCCCAGGACCTTTTTTTCGCGCACATCTTTAACAGCGATCCGAGCAGCGGTGCACTCTGCAAAACGATTGAAGCCGCCTGCAAGGTAACGAGAAAAAAAGGGAAAACTTCAAAACAAAAATAAAGAATCCATTCCACAAATCACTATTACAAAAAAACTAACAAAATAAAAAATTTCCAGCTGAGGTACCAGAAGTGCCTGGACGCACATCCGCCAGGTTTTCGGAACGCCAGCAGTGTTAACACGCCAAGCAGCCGTGGACTCAGCGCTACCCTGAAATCATTCGTCGGTTCGATTACCGGCCGGAAGAACAAGCCGAACGAGTCCTGAGATGAGGCTCTCTCGCTCCAGGTGTGTAGTAGCTCGCCCACGAGACGTAAGACCGCTTTAGCCGAGCCGATGCCGATGCCGATGACGATGCTGGGTTCAGGGCGCCCTGCTAGGTCAAACAACGCCACGAGGCCTTTACCTCTTATTCATCGCTATGGCCGTTACTCCTCCTCTTCTTCTTCTTCTTCTTCTTCTTCTCCTTCTTCTTCTTCCTTACAACCGACCGCACACGACGGAACGGCTGTTTAAAGAAGCGAGCGAAAGAGAGAGATTCAGAGATACAGTTTTGCGCTTGGTTAGATTTCCAAAAGATGTCAACAAATAGTAAAAATAGCATACCCTATCGAAAGTCTCAATGCTGAATCAACACTTATTTCAGTATTGGGTCAATGCTGACCCAATCACAATTCAACACTGATTTAATGCTGAATCAACCTTGATCCAATGAGTATAAAAACTCTCAAATCTATTGTCAATTCCATCGTTGATTCTGCATTAAATCTACGTTCAATCAGTGTTGATTCCGTGTTATATCAGTATAAATCCAATGTTAAAGTGTGATTTGTACTTATTGTAGTATAAATTTGCATAGATTTGATATAGAATTAACGCTGATTTGACACAAATAACAGACGGAATCAACGCTGATTCAACATGGATTTAACGAAAAATAAAATTTGTTAATTAATTAATAATCTAATTTATAATGTATTTTAATATTTCCGTATCAATTAATCAACGTTAATTGAGCATTGAATCAGTATAACATTGAAAACACAGCTCCACAAAAAAAATCAAAAAAATTTGATCTAACGTTTTACTATACTTTGTATAGGTTTCAAGGTCGCTGGTTCTGAATTCGAAGTCTAATTAGCCCAATCACTTACATATTTTTCATAACCTCAAAATTTTTTCCCAAAAACCCCAATGAACCACAAGAAAATTAAAAAAGTATATGATTCATGAGTTAAAAAAATAAAGATAAAATAGTTACAGGGTTTTTTTTAGCTGTGGAGAAATGAGAGATTCGAGGGATTATTAGAGTTTGTGGGCTAACTTTTTAAGGTTGTGTAAAATCCTGACGTAAATAGACCTTAGGCTAAATACACCTTGGATTCGGATTCAAAGACCTTAAAAACGTATAGTTAGTATAATCAGACGATATCAAATTTTTCAGTTTTTTTGGGGGGATTATTCTCGTTTTAAGCCTGAATTTTAGAGGTTATGAAAAATCCTGACATGGTTAAGATAAGTAGACTATGAATTCAGATTCAGTGATCTCAAAAATGTGTAGTAAGTCAGACAGCAGATCAAACTTTTTGGATTTTTTTGGAGATTATCCTTGTTTTCAGGCTGAATTTTTGAAGTTAGAAAAATGCTGATGTAATTAAGATAAATAGACTATGAATTCGGATTCAGCGATCTCAAAAACATATAGTAGGTATACGCTGTGTGCAAGTCGGTGAAGGGGAGGGCTGGCGCCACTTATCACTTTAACATGCAGTCTTCTGGAAAAGTCCGGCAAATCCACTAGCGGTTTCCGCTTTAACTAATTTTCTTCCACAATAGTTAACATGGAAAGTCCGGAAAAATGGGGGCAGCACCGAACTTGCACACAGCGAATAGTCTGACAACAGATCAAACTTTTTTGACTTTTTTGGGGATTATTCTCGTTTTTAGGCTGAATGTTTGAGGTTAGGAAAAATCCTGACGTGATTAAGATAAGTATACTTTGAATTCAGATCCAGCGATCTTAAAAACATATCGTAAGTAAAGTCAGATGTCAGAACAAATTTTTTAGGTTTTTTGGGGGATTATTGGGGTTTTTGGGCTACAATTTTAAGGTTATAAAAAATGCTGAGGTGATGGGGCTAAACAGACCTTGGATTCGGATTCAGTGATCTTGTAAACATAAAGTCAGTATAGTCAGGCGACAGATCAAATTTTTTAGTTCTTTTTTATGGGGATTATTCTCGTTATTAGGATGACTTTTTGAAGTTATGAAAAAACCTGACGTGATTGAGATAAGTAGACTTTGAATTCAGAGTTAGCGTCCTCAAAAACATACAGTGAGTACAGTCAGACGTCAGATCAAATTTTTTAGATTTGTTTATCGAGCTTTGTAATGAGTCAGCATTGATTCAACGCTGATTTCAGGATTGATTCAGCGTTAAGACTTTGTATGAAGAACATACAAAAAAATGATTTTCTACTCACTGATATGAACAAATTAAAATGCCGTGAATTTCATTTGGATCTTCAAATCAAGGAAAAAACGTTGTATTTTTAGCGGAGGAGGGAGAAAACCCGCATACTTGATCCTGGAAGAAAGTATGGCATCATCTCCCTGGAGTTATCCACCCTAGAGATAATGACGTACTTCCTTTTTTTTTTGGTGCATAATATATTTTTTTTATTATCTCTAAAGAAAAAATATTACTAGCGTTCCAAACCGTTATTTCAACAGATTCTTTTAAGGCTTTCAAATTTTGGCGTGCCTTTTATATGAACCCATTATTTTCATCTGCTGATGGCCCCATTATCCCCAATGACCCCAAAGTTTTATAAATATTTATGTGTTATGAAAAGTACCCATGTGTAGTTTTATTATTTGCATGGTTGTATACAAAATTCCATTTTTATTCACGAAAATTTAAAAGGTATCACTTGCTTTCAGCTGTTCCGATTGTACGAAATCATTCCTTACAAAAAAAAGAGCACCAATCGTTCATACAAAATTTAATTTTTATAATGTCTTAAACAACTCATTCTATATAAATTTATTTGATGTCCGAGCGGAAAAAATAAGATTAACAATTTTTATATTTTGATTCAGCTGTAACTTACCATTTCAAATAATCAAATAATACCTAGAAATTTTGATTGTCATTGATTTATTCGTTCTGTGATTGGTCGAGATCGGTCAAGGGCGCGTAAATTTGAAAATGAGATTTAAAAAACAGTAGTTTACATTTTTGCGTTGAATAAAACTTACAAAATCGAGAAATTAAATATTTTCTATTAACTGTGAGGGGTTGGCGCGCGAAGCGCGCAGGGGCGGAGCCCCTAGTAAATATAAATCACGCTTATTTTAGTTACAAAGCGTGCAAACTTGCTTAGCACCAATCCCACACTAGAGCCGCAACAATATTGTATGCACGCAACGTTTTTTTATATTATTTAGTTTTTTACTAGCTCACTTCACAACAAAAGGCTATAGTCAGATCAAAGACCTATACTTCTGTAGTCGATTTTTTAGTTTCGTATTGAAAAAAAGCTCGCATAATGTATTGTGATATATAATCAATTCCGTTTCAAGTGAAATGAAAAATTGTTAGCTTAATACTTTGGTTTTTTATAGAGATGAGAATAAAAATGCTTACATCAATCACAAGTACAATAATATATATAACATTACGTCACTAGAGCGCAAAGTGCAAACAAGGGTGCAAAGGCTTGCGCTTGAGTGGTGTATATTGTTTTCCTACCTCGGACACTTTTGCAACCCTGGTACACCCTCGGTAGGAAAAACAGCGTTCGCCACTCATGTGCATCCGACCAGGGGGGTCCCAACGGTCGTCCCTCGGGCGTTGCTTCGCAAGCGCCCTCGGGCCCAGGGACTGCCATGGAGAGATGCACATTTGTGACGAAAACTACTATTTTCTGCTTGAGGATACAATTACTAATTTATTTCAAGCGTTTGCAACTCAAATTTGTTAATTCAATATTTTTATTCTTATTGAATACATAAGCGATTTTTTACTGAGTACATATCTGACAGAAAAATGCTCAAGGAACTTTGAATAGTCTAGTAAATAATTACAATATACACTTATATACTTACATTCAATCGTAATTTGCATTGCAACAAAGAGATATTTATAAATAAGTGTAGTTATGCGCATGATAGTGAGGAGAGAGCGTAGGAGGTGGACTAGGGAAGATGCGGAGGAGGGATTTACTGATCTTGACATGACTCAGATGGTAATAAGATAATACGAGAAAAATTATACATTTTGTTCGTTGATTTATTGAAATTTCAAAAGATTTTGACAAATCACATTATATGGTCAAATTATAAACATGTATGTATTTCATTTTGTTACAAATACATGCTCTAAGACACATTCTTTATTGCACAACTCATGTAAACTGACAGAAAAATAATTTAATTTTACAATTAGAATTTCAATTTTAAGTCATTCACATTAAAAAAATACGAATTATAATGCTTTAAAAATTTTGATTTCTTTACGCCCTGGGGACACAAAAGTACATTGCGTTGTAGCGCAGAAAAGTTCCATTTGAAAACAACCACTCAAAAACGTCTGAGGTAGGAACATTTTTTTTTAATTTTAAAGTTTATTAGTAAAAGCGGATGTCTTTTATTTATCCATGTATTTTTATTTTTAACTTTATATTTCACACTAATAAAAAAAGGATTTAGAAAATCGTGAGATAATTTTGTAAACAAAAAGTAATAATCTCAAAGAGTATATTCTCTGGAAAATTAAGTAGAAACAGTCAAGTCACGTAAGACGAAATATCGGCAGCGGAAAAATTCAAGTTACCTCTACTGATCTTTATTAAACTTTCGTGATTTTTAGTTTGCAAGTACGCAATAAAAAATGAGTCAGTAAAAATGTTTACGTCATCTACAATAAGCATTTCTATCAGGAAAATTTTGTATCACCTAATTAAGAAATAGGTTAAAAATCAATTGCCAAATTCCACCCATCCCACTACCGATTGTGATACGTTAACAGATATAAAACAAGCAAATCATAGCGTAGTATGAAAACTAAAACGTTTTATTTTCAGATATGTACATTATTATATGGACAACAGGCATACTTATGTACAAATTTTTTTTATATTCTTGAAAACTCAATGATTTCAAAAACGTGATTTTTTGATACCTTTTCAGGAGTTATTAGACAATTCTTAAGCGTTTAAGAGTTCATGTCACTCTTTATTTTGCAGCTCAAAAATATTTATTTATTTAAATTGCTTGTAAAAATCGGGATTGAAAAATTAGATAATAAAATAACACGCTTGAAGATGATAGATTTTATTAAAATATTTTGTCACTATAAAAAAGTATTGGAAACTACAAAATATTTAAATAATAACAATGTTCCTAAAGTTTTTCCATGTACTTTTCAACCTTATTGCGTCACACATAAAAACATGTTTTTTTTTTATAATTTATGAAATGAAAAACTTAAAATGTTAAAATACTTAAAATTTTGTTTTTACGTTTTTTATGGTCAAGTTGTGGATTTTGTCAAAAAAATATTTTAATTTCATCATGTCCCAAAAAATCTTAATAAGTTCATCATTTGTAAAATTACATTGTATTTCATAGTTCTGCATATACGTATTATATTCCTGTTAATGCGCACAAAATTTTTAATTATAAGTATAACAAGCATGTTTTTTTTCGACGAACTTCGGAAAGGTTGTTATAATTTCAATAGGTGCCCGTTTTTACTTTTTTAATAAGTTGTATTTTCTTCAAGAAGTGGTGCTTTTTTATTGTGTGTAACACAATGCAATATGATTAAAAATAACTTTTGTGAGTTGAGGATAAACTGAGAGCATCTACAGTTCTAAAATTTGTGTATGAGGGCTTAATTTTGTAATATGTCTTGCTTCCCTTAAACAAAACTTAAAAATATCAGGCATTACAACAGCTCTTTTCAACTATAATATTTGCCAAAAAAAGTTACGAATGATGCATGATTTACATTGGTGCACAAAAAGCATTAAGTATCATTTGCACAAATATTTTTGGCACCCTCATAAAGCTGCACAATGCCAGTTGCAAAATTATCCGAATCGCCGTACAATAGAGTTAGATTGATATAATAACTTGGTAGAGTACAATAAGTTTACAAATAAGATATTTTCTAAGGTTAAAATAACGTTTCACCACAAAAGTTATGAGATTGGAGAGTACCTGACATTCGGTCACCCCTAACCTCAATTTTTGCGGTGAAATATCATTTCAACGTTGGAAAATATCTTATTTGCAAACATGTACTTCACCAAGTTATCATGTTAATTTAGTGCTGTGATACATGTCCCTCATAAAAATCTATGCACTTTTTCCATAGATTAAAGAAATCTGTGCATTCCCTACACTTTGCCATACAACTAACGCCCAGCAAATAAACTGAAAACACTCTGTTTAGATTCGATCTGAAGTTTCACCAGTGTTTTTGTATCTTAACTCTGTCTTTGAAAAATACAATATAATTATATATTCCATACAAATGCCAAAAATCAAACGATCCTTTAATCGACTGTTTATTTAACAATCGTCAACTAGGAACTCTGGCCACTGCCTGCCGAGCGAGAGGTCATCCGACACAGACACCTGCAGTCACCGCTGACCCTCAAATACTTCGGAGCAACGTCGCCACCGAGTGCCTCGCTCAAGTCCCTGCTCTCGCCTAGCCTCGACTCTAGGCGCATCCAGATAGCCCGCTGGGAAAGCAGCAACTCTTAAAAAAATATAACATAGCAACAACCAGTCACGAAATGCGACGAGCAACAATTAATAACGTCCGAGAGCGAGTGATACAATTAAAAATATAATGAAGGGGGGGGGGGGGCATGGGATGCATTTTTTTCTAGTCAAATTGTACGTGTCTCGCATGTTAATCATAATATTATAATACGCATTACCAAAACTGAGGGGTAAGGGAGGACGCTACGCTATGTCGCGCGCTTGATAGTTTAAAGGATGGGAGATACATTGTAATTTTGCGTGCCCCTCGACTAACTTTGGGAACGTAAATATAAGCTGTTATGGAAGAAAGGAAAAAATAGAGAAGAAGGAGAAGAGTAGTATTTGTGTACATATTCAAGATTTAACATGCTATGCTTTTATTAGACGAGTGACAGAAAGGTAGAACGAGGCGAATGTGAAGGCAAGTATTGCGAAAAGGGAGTCGTGTTGGAAGTTTTGGGACGAACGCATTTAGCTAATCTGATAGGGAGTTTATTTTTTATGCCGATCGTAGAAACGAAATTTGTTGCGAAGGAGTGGGAATAACTTAATAGTCTAGGATGAGAGATTTGAAGGGAAAATATGACGGGGGAAAAATATAATAATAGGGCGAAGTTTTGATCTTCGCAGAACTGAAAATGACCGAGAGAAAAATTTTAAAGGAGATAATACGTAGAAAAAGCAAGAGAGAGCGAGAATGAGAAGCAAACAAGGTTATTATAACAAAAAAGATAATAGAGAGAACCTACGACAAATACCGCGGTTGTGGCGCGTTTGCACATCGCGATCCAAAGTTGCGTGTTATGAATATTAAATACATGGTTTTAAATAAATAATGAAAAAAATATATACATATATGTAACGACAAAAAAAGAGAATAACAACAAAAAAAACAACAGCGCGCGAGGGAATCTCGGAATCGTAATTAATATCGTAGGGATGATGTCTCTCTTCTGCTTCATGTAACTTTGAATATCAAAGCTTTTACGCTGTAAAAAGATACGTTAAAATGAAAAACACAAATTTATATATTGTATTAATACAAGTCGACGCTTGAGTTTTTCTACGAGCGTGCCTCGATAAGAATACAGTATACCCATACACTTTAATGTCACAATGTGCGGCCGATTATAATGACATGCACTAACGAGCACACGATTTTTACTCCAATTCGATTGAGATAATCGCTGGTTCAAGATACTACGCAACAAATTCCACGTTTATGACACTTTCGTAGTACACGACAAGATACAACACAATCATAGACGTTATATCTATAAATTATATTGTACGATTTATCAAGCTAAATATATTTTAAACAAAAACTATGAACAAATCAAGAGTTGCCGCCACTTTGAGCGACAATAATTAATCTATGCTTGATTCTACTATTTAGTACCTAAAGTTTTCGCCTGACCTTTTACACTTGATTTATACACGAATGAAAATGACGTCGTTTCTTTCTCACATTTTCACGATTGACTGACGACAGCGAAAGTACCCGATGAGCGTTCCTCTACAGTTTATTTGCAGAGCTTAAGCAAAATTTCAAAAAATACATGGTCGAGCATATAATGATGATTATAAAAAGGAAGACGGGACGCTGCCGAATTTCGAGTGCAGGGACGAGATGTGACAAAATCACGTTGGACCCAGGATGACGATTACAAAGTACACAGGCTATAGTAGAATTTAGGGACTAAAATTGACAAAAGAATAATCATAAAGGCTATTCGAGGAAGAACAGAAGTATAAATAATTATTTTGTACAACTATAGGAGGGGGAAAGGGGTGTTATGTGAGATGGATCCTCGTAGAAGGGTATTATTGATGTACTCATTTATCGTTGTAACTTTGTCTACAACAATTTTTTTTAAAGAATGATCGGAAAAGTATAAGTGAACAGAGATAAAAGAATAAAACAACTTGATGAAAAAGCTATGATGATTTAATGGATGTTAAGTGCGCAAAACATGAATGAAAGAGAGAGTTCTACCAATTTTAAGATTCAGAGAGATATAAAGACATTCATGTATTGGCGATTCGTACTCGCCATGTATAGATGCAAGGCATGAAGAGTACCGTAGTAGTAGTTTTGTAAATAGTATGAAGATAATCGACGTCTCGGCCGAGAGATTCAGCTTTAGCGACGTGAATGTAAATACCTGTTGTAACACATACAATAAAAAAAAAGTGAAATGCTAAACTACACAAATACACGCTGATAACTACACACGATACGCACTATGCACTGAGATACTCTGTACACACACACAACATACGACACGCGAGCTGAAAAAAAATGTAACTCAGGGACGAGAGCTTCTCTTTCGTAAAGAAAGACTGGCAAATTCGTCCACACCTGCATGATTACATTTGAAAGCAAATTCCATCAACCACGTACACTTTCATAAATTACGATGTCACGCACCCTCACACGTAAATACATAGGCATTTTTGTCGTACGAGCTTCAAAAAAAAAAAAAAGTGTTACAAGAATGAGAAAAAGCGAGTGTTATATTAATATATATCTATATACAGAGGATTCTATTGTAGATGCAGTCGCGTTCGTTTCTTTCGCTCTTGTATGTGGCTTCGTGCATGTACATGTATACGTAATCATATTCCTTATGCACTCTATTGAGAAAAAAAATATAAGTCAGTGGGCGTGAAAATTTTCAACAGTCTAACATTGCAAGGAGGAAAATGTTTGTACTCTGTAGGGCTAATAATTTCTTAAACCTCAAACAACATGCAATGGGACATGATTCTTTTTTTTTCGTACCACGCGTTCATATTAGATTATATTTACACCAGATTAGGAACATCGTAGGCAAATAATAGAGGATGAATAATACGAGAGAATTTGTTACATTGTGTTTTTGAGATGCGAAATATTTTCTTACACGATATAAGAATAGAATATATAATAAAATTAGTGCAGTATTAACGCCATCAATGTGCATTAAAATTTGTTTTTTTTTACGGTATTTATGTATTGTGAAGATTACTGTTGCAGTAGTGAAAATGTCATAATTTGTTGTGTAAAAAAAAACACGTCATTTTCTAAGTTTATAGAGAATTAAAATTTTTACATTACAATGAATTATATTAACAATTGTTTATTTGATTAAGGTGTTCCAAGCGTCAGACTATAGTCATAGAATGACTATTTCAGACTGAATAAAGAGCTTTTTATCTTCAACTCGCTGATACTTGGACAGCTACTGATTAATTTATTAGAGAACAATTAGAAATTTTTTTTAAAGCATCTAGTTATTAACAATCTTCATCCAAAATTGCAAAATGCTTTTGTTTACTCAGAAACAATTGTAACCTACAATATCATTAAACTCCAAATTTCAATCGAAATAAGTGTGTGAGGAATTTTTGAAAATCGTATTTTTAAAGTTCTGTATTGTTTCCTTATATCTTGAGGGTACGTGTACAAAATTTCAGACCATAATATAGATTAAAAAAAATTTGAGAAGCGATTTATTGAAAAATGTTGCACCACGGCACGTATTGTTTTTTTTGCACATTTTTGTTAACGACTTGTCGAAAGTATCGTCTACCTGAGATTTCTAAAGAAGAACATGTAATTAAACGAGTTAAAAAGCTTCAATTGTATTGATCGATCATTGCTCCATCCAATCCACCAGATTGCTATTTCGTCAAATAATAAAATGCGTGCAATCAGGAAATTTTTTCATGGAGTAATACATAGAAATCCAAGTTTTTTCTTTTCTGTTGAATTATGAATCTAAATAGAGGAATGATCGAGTAATACATTAGAACTCGAACACATAAGCACATTAAAAATCACTGTCCAACGATATTTTCGAAAAGTTATTAACAATAATGTGCAAAAAAAACATGTGCCATGGCGCAACATTTTTCAGTGAATCATTTCTTAATTTATTTTTATTGGATATTATAGGCTTTAATTTTGTACATATATCCTAGACACATGAAGAAGAAATACAGAATTTAAAAAAATACGTTTTCCGAAAATTCCGCGCACACTTTTTTAGATTGAAGTTGGGTGTTTGATGATATTTTTGGTTAGAATTTTTTCTACGTAAAGAAAAGCATTTTGCAACTTCAGATAAAGATAGTTAATAAATAAACGCCTTAAGAAACACCTCTAATTTTTTTCAAATTAATTTATTAATAGCTCTCCGAGTACCAGCGGGTTCAACACAAATAGTGCTTTGTTTAATTTGAAATAGTCTTTCGATGACTAGTTTGACGCTTGAAGCACCTTGAACAAAATATAAATCGAAAATCAAGAATAAAGTTAGACACTTTAAAAAGTAAAGACTCACTAAAAAATTCTTCACACACATTGTGCAAAGTTTAACTTTTTGTGACTGCACAGTGTGCAATGTACTAAATTCACGTATAGTAAGTGAAATGATCAAATTACACATTACGGGTGAAAAATAAGTACTTTGCGCATGAATTTGAAAACTCGAGGTTAAATTCATTGCATTTTGAGTGTCAAAAAATAAAATACACAACTTATCCACGCGGTGATACTCGTGTAATTTACACCTTTGCTCCACTACGAACATAATTTTTACACTAGTATAAAAATCCCTAGTTTCGCGCCCTTGTTGCGAAATATACTATTTTTCAGTAGATGATACGCGCATCTTTATGTTTGCTTAAATAATTTGACTGTTTTAAAACTTCAAGATATAATGCTCCAAATTTTGTATATGTTATTTAGAAAATTAAAAAAAAAAAAACAATTGGATGATCGTACGGGTATAACTAGACGTAAAAAAAATTGTTTTCAATACTTGACAGACTGTAGTCTTAAAATAACATTGAATCGACTTTTTTTCCTTCTTAATAGTAACTTTTAAAAAAAATTTCGTCATGGATAGTCACAAAATATGTTCTCTTTCGATTAACGAAGAAAATTAAAGTGCAGATAAGTGCGCAGCTTATATAAATCCATGTATAATATGTGTAATGTTAACACATTAATAATGATAAAAAAGCTGAGACTAACAAAGAGCATTATCCACTCACATCATAAAAAGCTGTTGTTTCCTTCAAAAGCAGATAACATCAAGTAACACACAATGTTAAATGATAAAAAGTAGCTTTTAAGATCAACCTACTGTACTAACTGTATGCATCAATGTAAGATATATCTCATATGCGTGATGGTAAGTTTTTCTGCACAAAAAAAAAATGTAAAAGAAAGTAATGACATACTTAACATCATTAGTGGGAAGCGTATGTTAAAACCCAATTTAAAAAATGTATAAATTCAATAGACATTCAAGATGATCTGTTAGGTTCACAGTATGGTTGTAATCAGCTAACTGTCGTCTGTTCACACACATACACACATGATATACTATAAACTACGATTGCACTCAGCTAACTGTAGACTTTGACAAGCGCTGCTGCTTCTACCGCTGCTACATGTATGTCATCGTGGAGATGCTGTTGTAATTGTTGAATATATTATCACCTCGTCATATTGTCACGTTGGGTAAATGATAATAATTATAATTATTATAATAATTAAAAAAATAAATACAAAATACGATTGATAAAATGCATCGCGCCGCACTGTTGCTTTTTTCATCTTTATAAAAATTATAAACGATCTAGTTATTGTGCCGCTGCGAATTCAAAAGCTATACTTGTTTCTTGTCCCTTCCCCTCCCTGTTATGTTCTGTGATTTTTTATTGTTCTATCATTTCAATCGATGTATTAATCGAAATAGATAAATATACACGTAAAAATATACATATGTATTATTCATCGACCCCATGCTCAATTAACAAAGAAAAAAAATACGTTTGCAAAGAAAAATAAAATTAATGAGTAATTGCTTTCAGATGCGTCAAGCTAAAAGAATTGAGGAAAAAAATTTCATAATTAGGTGAACTTTTTTTCTTTGTTATTTACATGAATTGCACGATAATTCGTTATTGTCGAAACGATCATTATCATTACGAATACTACGTACAATGATTTTGAAGTATAGAATTAAGATGGGAGGTCCTAACTGCAGATGTTAAAAGGAAAATAATAATTCTGCTCGTTGATTAAAAGAACAAAAAAAGAAAAAAACATAAAAATAAGGCAGATTCCCGAGTTACAGTGTGCTTAAAAATATAATACAAAGTATGAAGGTGAAAAAAAAAAAAATTAATAAAATGAAGTTCGGTGAAGTGTTTACGGTGCGACACGCACTCCATTGTACACAAATATTGATATTTAAGAGCGAGAAATGTCTTTATTGAGATATTGAAAAATAAAAAAATTAAGAAGAATATAAAAACAGAGCTTGCGTGCTCATTAATACCGCGTAGTCAAGGCGATTGATAATTATTCTAAGTTCATAAGAGATTAAGTATTATTGTATATGGAGCAACCGAATGACATAACACAGTGTAACAATATACCTGCCTCTTGTGAATAAAAGTCTATTTGTTTCTTTTGAATAAATTTATCTGCCTACTTGATTCAATGCGACCCCTCATCATAAGTAGAAGAATATTACTATGATATTGTGCGATGATACTATTTAATATGCATTGATATGATCATAACTGATTAATTATTCTAAGACCATGTTACATAATACTTTCTACTTTTTATAACTCTCACGTCATAATTGCTTTATTCAACACGTTTTTTTTTCTATTTTAACATTCGGTTGAAAATTTATCAAGTCTATAATTATTTTTTCGTCGAAAAATTTCAAATTAAAAACAACATTCTAAGACGACTACTTCATGAAAATTCAGAAGTCGAAAGGAAAAGCCGGTCCACTACCCCTCTCTGTGACGTATAAGGTCCGGAAGAGAGATTCCAAGATCTCGAATTTCCGAGAGGGATGACGCGCTCGAGTCCGAGTGACGGAGACAATTTACCAATGGCGGGCCTTGAAAATTTTGCTTCTCGATTCGACGCCCGTTTTTTTCCGTCACCACCTTGGACCTTCCTTCCGACGCCCTAAGTCACATGAGTGGGATATTACGGGGAAGAGAGAATTTCGGCTATAAAAGGCAGTCCCTCCATCCTGCAGCAGTCAGTCACCGCTGGGGTCACCTCTGGTTCACTACAACCAGAGTCTCCAGTCTCCATCTGTGATCAAGCCCGATCAGAGTCGCACTAGCTACAGTGTCTCTGTCTCAACGCCGTCGTTCTCTCTCTCTCTCTGTCTCTCTCTTCGAACCCACGTGTACCCTCCAGCATATATTTAAAGAAGAGTAAGTACAACTCCTAGTGTTTGGTTTTCGGTCCCGAACGCCTCATCCCTTCCTGCCCGCATCAAAGGATTACCTGTCATTCCCTCGAAAGCGTCTCCCTGAATAATCCCCCAAATGATTGATTCCCCGAAAGCGTCTTCCCGAATGTTCATTCCCCCGAAAGCGTCTCCCCGAATAAACTCCTGAACGACGAAACCGCCCCCACCCCCTCCCCAAAAAAAAGCTCCAATCATCCATCAATTGTTTTTTGTTTACTTTCATGCACGACCTTGATAGTTACAGCTGCAATTAAAAATTTATGTTACAGCAATTCATTTTTGACCAAAAAATCTTTTGTAATCGCGACTTTGACGCGACCTATGTGAACGGCAGACAAGGCGGAGGTAGACGGAGAGCTGCGCCACCTATAATCCGACTGTGAAAGGTCAAGCGAAAACTAACAACTATTCGGAAGGTTGGCATAACCGATTCCATCTTTTAATGGCAAAAAATTACCCCGATGTGTATTGTTGCATATCCAATTGTATAAAAGAGCTGGGAGACACTAAAATAGCGATCGTTGAACTACTTAAGGGGTTTAAATATTCGGGGAAACTACTTTCGGCTGCTTAAACATTCGGGGGATTGCTTTCGGGGGATTGACCGCATCAAAGCAATGCAGTGTTGGGTCAAGCATCTCCGTAGGCCGCACACACCCGAACTCGCATCGCGAGAAGACGTGACTCACCGGCCGGCCGGACAAAAAGGTCCTGGCCTATTTAACGCGAACTAAGGCCCGAAAATATATGGATGATTCTGCCGTAACTGACTAAAAACGTGTCCAGAGCTCGTGCACCCGTACCGCTGTCAAATCGAACACTTTAAAAACGTCAAGATATGTCAAATGTTGTGGACTTCATTAGACACATAGTCTTGTACCTATATATAATATTGTCTCATTCTATGAGGAAATCGAAGCATTAGAGTCGAATTTTCCATTCCGACCCCTGTCACAAACTTAATTTCGCTCATAGAAGCTCCTCTCAAGACAACATACAACTTTTTGGCCCAATTCATGCATATACATTATGAACTACAGTAATCAGGGATTACATTTTTACTGGATTTACATCAATGTAGCTCGATTTTCCGAAAATAGTTTTTGTTTTCTCCGTTGTCAAAAGCATGTTCTATACAGCAAACCTTTTATGTTTACATTATGATTAAAAGTATAATACACCTATATAGTAAATATATAATACAATGAAAAATAGTGCTAATGATATTTTGTATAAAAACATGATTC
>JAPYYV010010085.1:0-15750 GCA_030522625.1 Copidosoma aretas
TGCGAGTTCGTATAACTCCCTGCGCGGTAATTCGGGGTTTTTCTCTCCTTCTTTTAGGGTCGGGTTGCGCGACAATGCGTCAGGTGCTTTATTAATTCTCCCGGGTCTATAGACTTTGTCGAATTTGTATCAACGTTGTCCCGCTTTTAGTCTCGTAAATCGCAGGTCCGTTTTTATCGATGTGTGTAAATGTTTCAGAGGCTCGTGGTAGATAACCACTGTAGATTTCCGTCCTTACAGGTATGGTCTGAATTGCTCCTCTGCGTATACTATGACGAGCAGTTCTTTGTCTTTCGTTGGGTAGCAAAGTAGCAAAGTTCGCTGCCTTTTAGACAGCGTGATGCATATTCGCAATGGCGGTCTTTGCCTATTTTCCCTTGACTTAATATTGCGCCTATTGCGAAGTCTGATGCATCCGTTGCAATTATAAATGGCTTATTCATGTCGGTTGTGCTATTTTTGCGTAATTTTTAATAATGCGACAGAAATATTCCGTGGGATCTAAAAACTGTTTAATTTTCTTTGCGTTTTTAGGTCTTGGATAGTTTTTTGCGTACCTAATTTCTTCGGGATCTGTTTTTATTTGTCCGTTTCCGACTATGTGACCTAATACCTTTGCCTCATGCTTAAAAAATTGGCACTTTTTTGGTTCGATTGGTAAGTTTTTTTCTGCCAACCGTTTTAGCAAACCCTTAAACCTCCTTTCATGTTCTTCTGTAGTCTCTGCGAATACTATTATGTCGTCCATAGACACCTCTTTTTCATATCCTTAAAGGCCCGCTAGTGCGTATGTTATTGCGCGCCCGAATGTGTTTGGTGAATCTGTATATCCCATTAGCATGCGCTTATATTGGTAGTGCTTGTCCGGACCTGCGAAAGCTGTTTTATTAGCGTCTTTCTCGTCTATTTCGACTTGAAAAAATCCGATTTTTAGATCTACGACGGTGATGTAGCGGGCGGATGCGAGGTGATTTAAAATATCATTCTGGAATGGTAGTGGATGGCACGAACCAACTGTTGCTTCGCAACTCTCCAACGTTTTTCTCCATTCGGCCCCGGGTGCTTCAGGACTATTCATGTGTTGGAGTTATATGGTCACGTAGATGGCTTAATTATGCCTAAGTTTTCTAATTTTTCAAGTTCTTCACTCATCTGCTGTCTTAATACTGTCGGATACCTAATTCTTTTTGCTGCGATTGGTTTTTTAGTTATTTTCGGTATCTTATGTTTTAAGACGTCCGTCGCTTTTAAAGGCTCTCCGTCGAGGCCAAACACAAAAGTGTCGAATTATATTAATTCACGCACATGTCGTAATTCTTCTTCGTTACAACCTCTCGTGTCTGCTGGTCTTGACATTTTTTCTATTCTTGCTTCTTTATTTATCAAAAACCATTTATTTTCCAGCTGGTCGTCTTTTTCAGTTTGACTCCGTTTTTCATCAATTTCGTTTAAATTAAATAATCTTATCATGGCCTCCTATACGCTGTACGGCTCCGCCCCGTAAATCATCTCACATTCTTACAATTCTACGTGCGGCACGGGTATTTTTATTGGTCTGTCAGTAATATTAATACATTCAGCGTATACTTTGTCATTGTTGTTGTTTGCTGTAAAATTACTGAATAAAATGCTCTCATTTGATTTTTGCAGATGTACCCATCCAACTAGAACATTTTTGTACATCTCTTTTACATGCACGAAAATTATTTGCTTCGATCTCTCGCGGATTTCGAATCCCTTTGGCTCCAGCAGAGGTCTCTCAGTGCCACTTAAAACTAATAAATTATTTTTGGCGCATATATGGCCGTCGTATTCCTTCAGTATGTTCCATCCAATCAATCCTTCTACCAGTATCGGGAAGTCGTTGGGGACAACATGCAAAGTGCATGTCAGCTCATTTAGTTTCAATTTTACCGTTTCAGATGTGCACTGTGCTCCGTGTGTCACGCCGATTATCGACACTCTCATTTTAATTTATATATAAACCCTCTTTGAGGCTAGTCCTTTTTACAATTGATACTCCGGCACCTGTATCCGTAAAAAAATCCGCGCTTTCGTTTCTTAGTTGTGGGCTCTCTAGGCATACTAAGACTGGCGTATGTCCCACCCGTGACGTATTCATCTACCTGGAGCGGCTTATTTGTTTCTTTATTGCGCGCTCCCTTTTCAAATTCTGGCTGTTTGTCAGTAAATTGATAAGATTCTTATAATTTTTATTTGCAGTTTTTTCTGAGGTTCTCGTGGGGTCTGTTTCTAGCGATATTTTTTCTCGTTCTCCTTTTTCTGCTCCTTTATGTCCTGTTTTTCGACACATTTTTCTCCAATGCTTGCATTATATGACCCCGCTGGTTGCTGACGGTCTTTTTTAGCCGCTCTATTCTCTCTCTGTAGATTTTTTTCTCTCTCTTTCTCTATTTCTGGGATTCGCTCGACGCTTGGGGAGCACGACGAGCGATCTGGGAGTTTAAATACGGCGCGCGAGGGTCGCTTGCCCTATTGTTGGACCCGTCTCTATAATTCGGCGGGCTTTCATCTTGGTTGTGTTTCCGTTGATTGCCGTAGTCGTTAGTGTTATTCGCGTTGTAACCGCTGTGATGGCTGTTTCCATAGTTTCTCGAATAACCGTTGTTTCTATTGAATGTATCGTTGCCCCTGTACGTGCTGTTGTAGTTGTCGGTTACCCTCTAGTCTCGGCTGTATCCCTGATTTCTACTATAGTTTCCGTTTTGTCTACCATTTCTTATGTTGTATGTTCCGTAGTTATTATTATAATTATTATCTTGTTTGTTTGCGTAACTTTGCTGTATCGGGTTAACTCCTTTCTAGTTGTCATAGCGCGAGCGCCCGGTTTCATCGTTTCTTCTTTGCGCCTTGTTGTCTTGTTTTTTTTTTTTACATCGTTCTAAAGATTTCGGCACTGTTTAACGTTGTGATTTCTGAGACTGCAGTATATGCAGCGGTTTTGTGGCGCTGCTTGGGCATAAGCCTGTGTTATATGTGTTTATTTATCTGAGATGTTTATTTTGCCATTCTTCGCGTCTGATAACAACTTGTAGCAGTCCTTCGTTTGGTGTGTACCGTGTCTGTTACAGTCTACACATATTTTATCATTTCCTAAGCGGTTTTTCTCTCCTATTGTCTTGGTTGCCAAGAGGTATGTCGATTCGGCGTTTTCAACGAGCGGCCTGCTCTTCAAGTTGTACGTGTGCCTTGTTTCTCGGATGCACCAGATCGTAGAGTCTGTGTTCGTTTTCAATTTTCTGTTTCGTTACTGAGGCCTCTCGTAACGATCTCAGGTCGGTGCTCAGTACTTTGCAATCGAGCGGGTGACGTAGTCCATTTATTAGTTTTTTTATTGTCTCTTTTTCTATATTTATTTTATTTCTGTGCTTCCCCTCCCTTATCAAGTCTGGGTTTGAACTATACGTCATTATTATTCTATTATGTAATTCTTGAACCCTAAGTGTATAGCTTTCAACACTTTCATATTCATACTGTCGAATAATCTTGAGGTTTTCTATGAGCGTGTCTACTTGCTCCAAACCTTCATATGTTTCTGCCAGCTCGTGTAAGAAGTCATCTATTATGTCGTATTGTGTTATGCATGTGGCAAATTGGGCTGCTGCTCGTCCCCGCAACTTATTAACTAGCGTACCCAGGAAAAACTTTTCGTGTTCTGGGCCAATGCTATGGCCCACTGTTCTCGCCATTTGTTTAAAAAGTGGTAGTTTTATTGAATCTCCGTTGAACAGAGGTATCATTCCTGATAAATGGCTGAGTGATGTAAGTACGTTCTGCTATGGTCTTGCGGACAACCACGCATTTGGGGAGGAGGAGCGAGCTGTGTTGTATGCGTGTATCACCGGGTAAAATTATGCTCTCTCTCTTGGTTACTGCGTTCTCAGGATTGGGGGTGCAATGGGGCTGTCGGTCTCAAGTGTCTATCGTCGTGCAGTATTCTTAAGTATCCGCCCTCGTCTTAATTCCCATAGTTTAGGTCCCTGTTGTATCCGTTTCGTGCGATTGATGCCTCGTCGAATCTGACCTCTCTATGTGATGCAGTAGTCAGTATCCCCCTTAGCCCCTCTCTGTATTGCTTTGCGGTTCCTGCTCGTGGCTTGTGGCCATTCGCCCCCTGCGTCATTATTTCAGTCCTATTTGATGGTCCGTCTTGTATTGTTTGTGTAGAGATCGCGAGGTCTCTCTTAATCCATTAGGTAGTTTCTAACGCCGTTCGTGCGGTTGCTCTGTTCATCAACAATTGCAGACTTCTCATGTTCTCACTCGATAGTGTGCTTGTTATATCAGCCCATACTTTCTCCTCTTCTTCGAAGTATCCCTATTAGGTTCTTGTTATTGGGTTCAATGAGTTGTTCAAGTGTGTATGTTATGCCAACGTTATATTCGTTTTCGAGAGCTGTAGGGCCTTTGTTTTTGGATTTCCATGGGAGAAATCCCTGTACCTGGTTCATAAATATTCCTGCCTTCTTATGTCTTTCGTCCGTTGTTGTCCTATTGTTCTGCCCTAATATGTCTTTCCCGTTGAATTCGTCTGTTATTCCTAAGTGTGTTTGCTCCCCGTTTTGTGCTTCGCTTATTTGATGCGATTTTGTCATCGGCCAAGAATTTTTCCGAGCCCTGTCTGTGCAAGTCAGTGCTTTGTCCCACGTTCGTCATTTCCTGTTTGTTATAGAGTAAGGGTTAAGTGATGTAGTTTAAAGGTAAGTATAACGTATTTGGTAGTAATAAATCAACAAGATAAGTCTCAGTGGATGATTAATAAGTATATTTGTTTGGATTGCTAGCTTCGTAATACATTTGACTGTTACATAATTATGACACGTTTATTCTCTCAGACGGCTAATCTCGTTCTGACGCCCCAAACCTTGCGCATAATCCTCGTCACTCTGCTTGGAGTGTTACACATACTTATTCGTGCTACTGTGTCATCATCTATATTTCTTATACGTCACAATTCCTTCCTCTTTTGAAATCGAGTCGAACGTCGCAAAGGTAGTCGTTTAATTATTTGATCAACGTGACGTTTGCATGACTGACCCGACGCGAGCTCGACTTTGCAGTTAGACTTTGTAAATTTTCTCGAAACCTTACTTTCTACTCGTTCAGACCCCTTTCACTATAGTTACGTATCAACCCTTCTTCTCCTTTCGTGAATGTTTTTCTTCGTTGCCCTTCACGTCCATCTATTTGCGCTTGCTGAGCTTTTAAGACTATGTCACCCACATTCGGTCTTAAGTTATCGAATCGTGTTCTTCATTCGCTTTTGTAAAATAATCATGCCGGGCTTTCACCGGTTGTGCAATGTGGCGTCGCACGATAATCAAATAAGAATAGATTTATTGCGCTATCGAGCTTTTCCCCCCCTTTAATAATTTATTTGACTTTGTCTTTAGAAACTCCGATGAAATTTTCAGCCGCTACATTTGTAGCCGGATAGTATGGCGGTCAAAAACTATGCTTTATACCTTCATTTTCTAAAAAAACTTTTAAACTTAGCACTCACAAATTGTCTACCATTATCTGTTACTAAGTGGCTCGGCAATCCGTGTCTTGCTAATATGTGTTTGAACATTTCTATAAGTTTGTATGTTTTTGTATTTTTCGGAAAATCCACGACCTCCGGCCATTTTAAGTACGCATCTACTATTACTAAAAACATGTGACCATAACACGGTCCCAAAAAATCGCAGTGTACTCTACTCCACACTTTTTCCGGCCAAGGCCACGGAGTTAATGGCGATATTGCTGGTTCTTTTCTTTCTTTCAGACAAATCTTACATTCTCTTACTATTGATTCCATATCTCTGTCTATTGCTGGCCACCACAAACAAGATCGCGCCAACACTTTAATCTTTACGACTCCCAGATGCGATGCATGTATTTCACCTAAAATTATATTTTTTAGGCTTTTTGGAATCATGATACTGTTACCCCACAAAATACAGTTACTTTCTAATGTTAATTTGTATATTTTTTCATGAAAAATTTGATCGTCCGCCAACAAACTTTTTCTCTAATCGGGCTAGCCTAGTAGACAATATTTCAATATACTTTTTAGTGTTTCGTCTTTTTTTGTTTCTTTCGCTACTTCTTTGTAATCCATGACTTTTAATTCATTTCTTATAAAATACAGTGGTGTAAAATCAGTTTCGAAAATATCTGAATCGTCGTCTACTGGCAGCCTCAATAAGGTATCATAATTCCCGTTATCCTTAGATTTAATATATTCTATTTTGTATTTGAAACCAGATAGATAATAGGCCCATTTTTGCAATCTGCTCGTAATTTTTAAAGGAATACTTCTATTCGGGCTCAACATATACTCTAATGGTTTATCGTCTGTGCGCAATATTATCTCCTTACCATAAACCAATTCATAAAATTTTGTAAATCCAAAAACTATGGCACCAGCTTCTTTGTCTATTATTGCCTTCTAATTTCGTTTTTTGGTATTTTTTTTTTTGCATTAGCTATGGGTTTTTCGCTACCGTCTTTATACCTATGAGATAATATTGCCGACAGACCAAATTCGAAGCATCGCATGCCAGTACAACTTTTTTCCTGTGGATCATAATGTGTTTAAACTCGAGGCGAAATAAGCTCTGCTTTTACCCATTTTAATGCTATCTCGCATTCTACTGTCCATTCAAATTTACTATTATTCGCACATTCATACAGCGGTCTTAAACGTTCAAATCTATTTTTTTTAAATCGATTATAAAAATTAATCAAACTCAGAAATGACTCTAATTGTTTCAACATTTTTTGGTCTAGGGGCTTCTATCATTGCTTGTATCTTGGATTTTAAATCGTGTAGCCCATCCCTATCTATGACGAATCCTAATGTTTCTATTCGCTCTTTTATTATATCGCATTTATTACTGTTTAGCTTTAGCCCATGCTCTTTCAAACGTTTACAAACAAGTTTTAAGTTTCTTATGTGTTCTTCATCAGTTTTTCCCATTATGAAAATATTGTCCACATAAGCTACAGCTCCTTGAATACCCTGCATACGGGTCTATCTTTCTTTGAAATTCTCCCGGGGCTGACGAAGATCCTTCTGAAAGCTTTGTGTATCTAAACAGTCCTAAATGCGTTATAATTCTTAATAAATGTCTCGATTGTTTTTCCAGGTATTTGCATGTTAGCATACGTTATAATTAATTGAAAAATTTTTTTCATACCTTGCAATACTCTAAAAATATCATCTATGTGCGGCAACGGATGCTTGTTTACAATTATATACGGGTTTATAGTAACTTTATAATCTCTGTAAATTCGTATATTGCCGTTACTTTTCATTATTGGCACAATTGGCGTTGCCCATGCGCTCGATTCTACCTTTTTGAAATGAACTAACTTGATTTGATTATGAATTTCCTGTTCTATTTTTTCTCTCAACGCATACGATACATGCCTTGCTTTAAAAGCTATCGGTTTAATTTCATCTTTCATATAATTTTCATTTCTCCTTTTCTTAATATCCCGGACCCGAACTAAATAATTTTGAAAATTCCGATAATAAATGATCGCTTATATTTACCTTTAATGTCTTAATCGCTTTTTGAGTTTCCAAATTTTTATTTGCAAACTTTAGCGGCCACAGCCCGAACAGTGATAACCATTGATGGCCTACTAGTGACGGTCCTTTTCCCGGTAACACTAGGCAATTTAATTTCTGAGTAATTCCGTTTAGCTGCCCTTTTAAATTTTGCATTGTGCCTACTGGGTATAAGGTATTTTTTTCATCATAGCCGCGTAAAATTGTATTAGATTTGCACAACTTAAAATTTCGAAACCACTCTTTTTTTGTTTTCTCAGAAAACACTGAAACATAAATACCCGTATCTACTTCAAAAACAATATCTTTATTTTCAATCTTAAATTTTAATAGCATCGGATCCGCTTCTCTCGCACTACCGTTTAACAACTTACAATTTAAAATTCTATTTTTGCTGCTATATGCCTTTAAACGTAAGTAGTTATACATTACGTCATCCTCTTCTTCTTTTTCTTCTTCTTCTTCTGGTCGCCTCGTCGCTGCTTCCTCTCCCATGAATTTAACCGACAAATTCTTGTCTGCCTCCTTTTTCCAGCATGCTATTTCCAAATGTCATTTCTTCTTACAGTAGTTACACGATTTTGTTATATGTCTACAGTCAATAGCTTTGTGATTTACTCGATCACAACATTAACACGACGTACCTTTCTCACTATTTGCATTTTCTCTGTTGTTGCTGCCTTTGCCTCTGCTTGTACTACCTCTCTCGTAGTTTATTTTCTGTGTAGCATTTAAAGCCGAAACTTTGTCGTTCGAATTTCCTTCGAATTTTCTCGATGCTTCTAACGCGTTTTTTTTAGCCATCTCTCTTGACATTGACTCTGATAAAGCTTTATCAAATGTCAGTTTTTCTGCTTTAAATAATTCCACTCGAATATCCTGATCTCTGATACATTTTAGTTGATGTCTAAGATATGTTTTCAAATCTTCAAACTCACAGTTCAAAACCAGTCTTTTTAACCTTGCCGCGTATTCAGCTATACTCTCTCCTAGTTCTTGTTTTGCCTGGTTGAACTTCCAGCGTTCCATAACCTCCAAAGGCTTTGGGTTTAAATATTCCGATAACACTTTTTTTAACTCTTCATGAGTTTTTTCACTCGGCTTTTCCGGTGCACATAAATTCCTTACAAGCTTGAACGCTTCTTTGTCGAAACTTGTCAACATTAACGGACCCTTTTTTTCATCCTTTATATTATTCGCTGCAAAATAAACTTCTAGCCTCTCTGTGAAAATTTCCTAATCGACGGTTTTTAAACAAAACTCTAATATTGTCTTGTCGGCCATTTCCTTTTCTTCTTCAGAGCCACTCAATGCTTTTTTTTCTGTTACTTCTGTCTGCTTGTGTTCTGTTTCTGCGTTCTCTTCGTTTTCTTTTTCTTCTTCTATGCTCAATTTTTTTTTTACCAAATCTACCAGTAATTGCATCAAATTTTTCACTGTCTACTAATTCTATTCCACGCTCTTTTAATTCTGCAGTTAATTCGTCTTTGCTTAATTTATACACCCAACCTAAACCTTCTTTTTCTTCTTGAATGTTCACAGTATCACTATCGTCATCACTATAAGCTTGTGAATCCGACATGAACCTTCTTTTTCACTCACTCTTGTTAGACTTTTATCCAGATTCTCCTGATTCCACCATCCTCGTCGCCAGTTGTAATGGATTGTGTATAACGTATTTAGGAGTAATAAAACAACAAGATAAGTCTTAGAGGATAGTTAATAAGTATATTGCTTTGGATTACTAACTTCCTAATACATTTGACTATTACATAATTATGACACGTCTATTCTCTCAGACGGCCAATCTTGCTCTGACGCCCCGAACCTTGCGCATAATCCTCGTCACTCTGCTTAGAGTGTTACACACACTTATTCGCGCTACCGAGTCATCGTCTATATTTCTTATACATCACAGGTTTCCTATTGCTGGCTAACCTCTTTTATTACCTAGTCCTGTCTTCTTTTAGTATAGTTCCCAGATTTCTAGGCCGGATGTCACTATCCGTTATTATTTTTACGATCTTGTTTTTCTTGTTTTCCTTGTGGAGACTTCATATTTATGCTGTGCGTCCCCTTACCGTTTTCCCCGCGTTTTCTCAAACTTTCTCTTTTTTTTTCTTAAATAATATTCGGAGCTGTGAGCAGCAGAATTTTGCTGCTTTACTTATTTTTAATTTTTGATTCGTAGGCTCTGTATCAAATAACTTTGAAATAGGGGTTTTTTTCGCGTTTGTAGTTAATTAGGATCACTGCGTTAGTCTTTTTTTGTTATATTTATTACTATTGGCGCAGTAGATTATCTTATCCTGCAAGCCTATTGATATATAATATATATACGTATGTATTTATGCGTTTTTTATGCAGGATAAGTATAAGGGTTCGTTTCTCGGTATATTTTATAAGTGCCTCTTCCTAATGTATTCCCAGGGTTCATAGGGGGAAAATGTAACAATATATTCTAACTTACCAGATTGCTGCTGTCCAAATTATGAGTATGAGTGCGCTGTTATGCATTATTTTTCTCTATCCTTGCCCTGGTTTTGTTGTACGGGGTATTATAAGATGTTCTTTCCTATTCCTCCGCTCTCGGTAGCTGGTGTTAAAGCTGCAACCCTGGTTGTCCTAAGGTTACCTCGCTGACTCATTTTCACGTCGTCGCTGGTCTGTTCTAACTTCTTTTTTTTCACTATTACTGTCTTGTCTCACTTAATCACTTTTTCAGTCTTTCTATTTTAAGTGGCTCTTTTTTTTTTTCACTCGCACTTACTTTTTGTTTCGTGACGCTGCGCTACGTGCGCTTCAAAAGGAGAAAAATAAAAATAATTCCTCGACCGATCCAACTTCTGACACCAAAATTACTGTAACGTGGGATTACGTTCGGTATGGTGATCGGGAAATAAGTGCACAGCGAGTGAGGTTAATAGTTCTTTATTTAATTGGAAACCGAGGAAAGAGCCAAGTGTGAGTCGCGAACTGGAGCAGATACGTCTGCTTCTCTCGAGCGTCGGGTCTAGTCTCCCTTCTTTCTCCTGACTCACTCTCCCCTTGCATACCATGTACTGCCCCGTTCGAGAGGGCGTTTGTCTAGGGAAGGGCGGATGGACGTATAGCTATATGCTATCGTACATTACATCAATCGCTCATAACCCTCATTATTTGACTTTTTCGATTTTTCGAATCCTAATTATGGTAACTTCTTGACATTCGATCTCAAAATATTAATTGCACAAAAATGTCGAGAATACTTTTTAAATTAATTTCACTATTTTCTATTATGCAGATGTGACAGAACATTCTGGCGGTGCTGTCGAATTTTTTTTTTTTTTTATGTTTACATATTTACGTACGTGTATCAAATTATTCTCCTAAATATATTTTTGCGATGAATCTTTGGCTCTGCAAAGTGATAAAATCAATTTAAAAATGACGAGTTTTTGGTGTTTCAAGGTGGCATAATTATTTATGAGAATATTTAGAATACTTTTTACAAACAAAATGTATTTATTATAGCCTTGCACAGTGATGAGGTCTATTTTTACAAGACAAGTTTTCATGTTTTAGTGTGGCATAATATCTGTAAGTTTATTGGCACTTTTTTTTATTTATCATGAGCATAAATTTTCTCAGGAAAATGGTTTTTGATAGACCGCACAATCTTCTAAGTCATGTAATTAATATAAAGAATCATAATCTGCTTTATCATATTATACGGTTATAGAAAAACCGCAGTTTTTCATTTAGACACGAGACACAGTATGATACAACGACGGATAGTCTTATGACTCCGAAATGAACGATGCGGTCTCGTCAGCGTGAATATAATACAATTTCATCAAATAAAGCTTTTGCATCAAACATTAGAAATAGTAACGTGTAATTTGCGTTGTGTTTAAGATATCGCAATGAAATATGTATTCTCAAGTGAAATATTAAAATAATATAAAGCATTTCGTACCAAAACTGCAGACAAACATACATCTAATAAATCAAAGGGTATGCAGTAACTTTATTATATATTTATTACATAACTTGCCAGGCCTTTTTTTTAGTCATCTGTGTCCCGTGTATATTAGTCTGGCGAAGTAGGTCTAACGTAAATTATATTTAAAGAAAAATGTTCATTAAAACTGTTTCTTGTAATCATGCTATTCTGCACAATAGACCTGTAGGCATCTAGTGTGCGATACTTAATATTTCTAATTCATCAAGCTATCAAAAATTCGTTAAAACATTCAGAAAATCGATATCAATTCTATAACCATTTGTAAATGGTATTTTTTTCATTGCAGCAATATACATATTTCTTTAACGATACGTTTTTTACGAATATCTGCTTGAATTGAAAATTATTTTATATTGTTTATCTATTAATTTAAATTGTTTTATTTATCTATCGGAGGAAAAGGTTATGTTTGGAATTGAAATTCTTTTTTTAGGTATTATTTTCTAAATCTAAGAGTTGAGAGCCCTTACTTAGTTAATTTTTACCGTTTTACACAATTTTGTTCGATTTCATCATTAAGTAAAAACGGAGAAAAGTTTGCAACGGCAAAACAGCTCTCGACTGACATAACCTCTTTCTCCCAGGTCTTCTTAAAGGTTAGAAAAAATGTAAAATAGAAAATAATTAATGGAATGATTTTTAAAGTGGTATTAAAATTCTAAGTAGCATTTTAGTCGTAAGCCAAACCATGTTTGTTATGATGAAAAAGATAACAACTTATGCATATCATCTGTTCAAGTTCACATAAGAACTAAAGAAGAAGGTCTGGCAAGTTATGTAATAAATATACAATAAAATTACTGCATATCCTTTGATTTATTAGATGCATGTTTGTCTGCAGTTTTAGTACAAAATGCTTAATATTATTTTAATAATCTACTTGAGAATATAAATTTCATTGCGATATCTTGAACACAACGCGAATTACACGTTACGATTTTGAATGCTTGATGCGAATGTTTTATTCGATGAAATTGTATTATTTTCACGCAGACGAGACCGCATCGTTCATTAAGAAGTAATAAGACTATCCGTAGTTGTATTATACTGTGTCTCGTGTCTACATAGAAAAACTATGGTTTTTGTGTAACCGTATAATATGATAAAGCAGATTTTGATTTTTTATATTAATCATATTACTTTGTATCTGTACGGTCTATTGAAACTATTTTTATGAGAAAATTTATGCTTATGATAAATAAAAAAAAGTGCTAATAAACTTACAGATATTATGCCACACTAAAACATGAAAACTTGTCTTGTAAATAGATCTAATCACTGTGCAAGGCAATAAATTTATTTGCAAAAATTTATTTATTGGAATCGTAAAAATATGATTTTAAATATTGAACATTTCTGAACAAATAAGATACAATTTGGTGCTGCATTTTATTTGTGAAAAGTATTCTAAATATTCTAATAAATAATTATGCCACTTCAAAACACAAAAAACTCGTCATTTTTAATTTGATTTCGTCACTTTGCAGAGCCAAAGATTCATTGCAAAAATATATTTAGGAGAATAATTTGATACACGTACGTAAATGTGTAGATACCAAAAAAAAATTCGATAGCACCGGCAGAATGTTTTGTCACATCTGCATAATAGAAAATAGTGAAATTAATGAAAAAAGTATCCTCGACTCTTTTGTGCAATTATTATTTGGTGATCGAATTTTAAGAAGTTACTATAATGAGGATTTGAAAAAGTAAAATACTGAGGGTTATGAGCTTTATTTTTTCAATTGAATTTTTCCAAATAAAAAAAATTTCAATAAATTTATTTTAAGACTAAAAAATGTTTAATATATGTAATTCTAACACATTAAACTTGCCTAACCTTTTACTTTTGTTATAAGGTAGTTTTTATGGAAATATCACAACTTTTTATGAGAAGATACATTTTTTTAAATTTATTTAAAACATGTTAAATATTGTTTGTGTTTTTTTAAGTGATAATAAAACTGGTGTATGAGTTACATCAGTTAGTTACAGTCATAAAACATATTAAATATATTTTAGAATCAATTAGATGTACAAGTAGCTAAAATTTTTTAATAATAATCCAAAAACCAGTAGTGTGATAATTTTAGTTACAGCTGTGTCCGATGAAACAGTAGTACAAGTTTAAACATAAATGTATAGTGGAACTGTATGCAAGCAAAGAAACGGGATATGACTGACATAATATCTGAAAATCTTAAAAACAAAAATAATATATACTCTTTTAATTGATTGCCATTTAATTCAAGTATATGATAACAAGAAAAATATACCAATAATAATATTAATTTTGCAAAAGGTAAATATTTAGTTTATAGTATTTTTATAGGCAAATACGTGAAAAGTTATAATCAATCGAAAATAATACACCCTACACTTAAAATTCTTTGAAAATTTACTGTGTAAAGTTGTACATATACTGGAGAACATTTTAAGCTAATCAAAAGCAGTCAAAATTAAGAGCATGCCTGTATCTCACATTTAGACTTATCTGCTACACATAATCTGGATAAATTCACATGTGAGACATAGGATTGCACAACACTCAAATTTATTCTTATATAATTGAAGTGTTATCTAGGTCTCACGAGCTTATAGTGATCATTTTCAACATTGTATTAAATATCTATCTGTTTTTATGCACAAGTTTAAAAAAATTAAAATTTAACAAAAGCAAGTAGATAGCAAAAAATATAAAATAATTAGTAGAATCTCCTGAGACTTGAATAACAATTCCATCACATCAGAATTAATTCAAATATTATGCAAGCCTGTGTGTCACACTTGAATAAATCCAACCTAAGTGTAGCGCGTGAGGGCCAATGTGAGATATATGCTTGCTCGTTATATAACCTTTTGATGAGCCTAAAATTTTTTTCAGATCTCAGAGGTCTGTAGTGATCAATTTATATGCTTTTTTGAAAATTAAAAATTAATTGAAATTATTATGCACAGCAACTGATCAATACTCGATATAATATTCAACATGACAACCAGAGGCCTCTAAGACCTAGATAACATTTCAGACATTTCAGAAGCAGTCTAAATAATGGGCAAGCCTGCATCTCGAATCTGGACTTATTGCTGGCTAAACTCAATTTGGATTACTTTAAACGTGAAACACAAGCTTGCACAAATCTTGGATTAATTTTACAATGATGTAACTGTCTTGCAGGTGAGGAAAGTATGATTATGTTATCCCTGCTATTTATTTGTTTTTAGAGATTTAAACACTTTTTCAAAATGTTTCTGCAGAGCAATATTCATACCTTGTTTGAAATGATCGCCAAACGCCTCTGAGATCTGGAGAACATTTTAGGCTCAGAACGGTCCAAATGGAGAGCAAGCCTGTATCTCGTATTTGGACCTACCCACTAAACTCAATCTGGATGAGTCGACATCTCAGATATAGGCTTGCACAATACTTAAATTGATTATGATATGATTCAAGTGTCATCCTGGTCTTACATGCAAATGGTAATCATTTTAAATAAGGTATTAAAATTCAAAAATGAATCACTTTCTATGAACAAATAGTTAAAAAATGTAACAAATTTTAAAGAGGCTCACATCTAATATATAGCTCATATTGTGAATATGTTCTTATAAATATTTATTAGAAGTTATAACAAGTTTCACTTAAACTGACAATAATATAACCAATGTTAAAAAACCTGCGATTTTAATCATAAAATTTGGCTGTAAAATTTTTCAGATACCGAGGATTTAAAAAAAATTCAACAAATTAACTTAATCTCTCCTACTTTATACGTTATTTTTAGATTTTTGGGCTTATTCTCTTCTTTAAACCAATGTATCAGGAGTCACCGAAATAAAATTTGCAAAAACTTCAATAGGTTTTGCGAAAATTCAGTTGTTTACGTGTTATTCGTAATTCTATATAAACAATTGAATTTTCTGGAAAACCTATTGAAGTATTTGCAAATTTTATGTCGGTGACTCCTAATTAATTTCTTTAAAGAAGAGAATAAGCCTGAAAATCTAAAAATAACATGTTAAATGGAAGAGAATAAGTTAATTTGTTGAATTTTTTTTCAATCCTTGGTATCTGAAAAATTTGACAACAAAATTTTATGATGAAAATCGCACGATTTTTAACATTAGCTATATTATTGTCAGTTTAAGTGAAACTTGTTAT
>JAPYYV010010086.1:0-16173 GCA_030522625.1 Copidosoma aretas
AGTGTACCAACATAACAAAACCAAAAAATCGATAATCGAAAGTACGTTGCCCGCGAAATTTGAAAAGTCACCTTACTTTTTGAACACACCTCGTACAGGACCTCCGCTTACCCAGCATTAAGAGATCAGGTCATCTAAGTATAAAAAAGAGACCGTTGGCTTGTACTTAATCAAAAAGTTTATTGTACGTGGCTCTAAAAGTACAGGCGATCCAATTCTCTAGAGTTTATGTGTTCAAAATTATTTGGTTATAAAACACAGGTCTTTGGTCAGTCTTAAGATGTAGAATTTAACGTTTTTTAGTTATATAAAATAGGCCTTTGACCTGTCTTGGGCAAGTATTTACGAGATTATTATGTTTTTTAAGCACAGACCTTTAACAAGTCTAGAGTTTAAAAGTTTAGTATGTCCAGGTATAAAGGTACAGGTCTTTGACATGCTCAGGGCTTGCCAATTAGTATAAAGATTGCTATTTTCAGTTATCAAAGATTATAATATTCAATGTCAGTTACTTCAGAAATTTTATGGACAAATTCGAATAAAATTGAAAATCTCTTTTAAAATTTTCTGTACACTGTATTACTCTGCCATGTTTTCTAATTCATCAGCAGATCCGTGATCAACGAGTTCAAAAAAATCTTGTTCATGGATCCATTTTTTCTAAAACTTCCGTAATTTAGTATTTTTTCAGTGTTGAGGATGAAACACGTTTTTTGTTAATGTTTTTAATTTTTTTTTAATGTGTATCAATCAGAATAATGCGAAAATTTTATTTAATACTTACAAAGAGAGGATGCAACCTTTATGGTATGGATGATTATGAATTACTTATTCAAATTATACGGGACAACCTTTGATGTATTTCATTGTAAAATATTGACTTGTAGCTAAGAAACTTGAAAAAAAAGTGACAATCATCAGGTTGACGCTAGGAATGGTTGTCATCCTGTTTCAGTGACACGAAAGTTTACTCGTAATTAAGAGTAATTATTTTAAACTCTTATACTACACTTTATAGGAGATATCAAGGTCTCAAGAGAAATTAGTTGTCCACGGGCGTTACTAGTAGTTCACACTCTTATTAGCGATTCTTAAGAAAAATACATCAACACAATAATTTTTGTTTCTTTTTAGGCACGACTGCTTTACTGCCTTATACTTTACGTGCCTTATATTTTTACTATAGCAAAAAGTGTAGGTAACTATAAAATGACTATTTGGTACATGAAACCAATTTTGTAGACCTCAATGAAATACAACTTTTGTCCGTTGGACACTTTTTTCTAGGAAGTCAATTAAATGCCCGGGGTTACGCAAATAACTGAAAATAACTTCAAAAACCGTTTTTCACCCATAACAAGAAGAAATTGACATTTTACAACGAACTGTTAAATAGAAAAGTTGTAGATCGTAGAAAAATACAACTTTTTTGTAGTATACATTTTACTCTACAATCTAATCCTGACACTTTAAACAACGAAAATCGTTTTAAATTGTCCATAAAATCGTTTTGTGATACCTAATTTTCTTGTTGACACTTTAGGTCAAAATGTTAAATACAAAAGGTGTAAAACTAAAAAAATACACTTTTTTTGTACTTAAAGTTTTTCCCCAAAGTATTGTTATAATACTTTAAATGACTAAAATCGATTGAAACTGGCTAAAAAATCGTTAGCAGTCGTGGCTTGCGTGCAAAAGCTAAGCTATTTGCATAAATTCATTGCCCGTTAAGGAATGCAAACAAAAATATCTTGATTCTTTTGCTCAAAATCTCTTAAAAATACATAATTTTACTGCTTGAACATGAAAGATGCAAATTTTTCTATCTTAATGAAAATACATTATTTTATTTATTGTAAAAAAGATGGTCTACTTTGTTTTCTTTTTTAAAGCTAGGCTAGAAGATGAGATACACGTCCAAATCTGTTTTCGCGGGTGAATTTTGGTGGTGAAACAGCTTTTTTTTTAATTCTACATGGGCAAATGAAAAAATAATGTCCAGAATTTTAAATCATTTACATCATACCGAAGTTTCATCAATATTGGCGTGTTAAAACGTGTTGCTTCTTATAATGATTATTTAGGTAGTGCAACATCGCCTACCACATCCAGCTCAATATCATTAAGAAATTATTATAGAAGGTTTTGAAGTATTTTAATTCGTTGACAATCATAGCCTCTTTGAAATACAGAATGATGCACATAAATGCTGTTGGGAAAAAAGTTATCAACAGATGCCCAAACAAATAAGCATGGAAATGAATCGAAAGCACTTAAAATTTGTAAGCTTATTGATGTAGATCAAGAAATTCATATATTATAACTGATCTCATGAGCAATTAATTAAATAGTCAAGAATTCCATTAAAAATAAAATATAATATCATCTACAATACTTACCATTTTATACTGCAAATGGCTAGGATTAAGTACCAGTTTTGGATGATTACAAACATTACGAAGATATCTCAAGGCTTCAAAAATATGTCTACCTTCGACATGATCTGATTCATTTATGTCTTTTACGATGGTTGCTGAATGCTTTGTTTTGAAATCTTCGTATAGAGACTTTTGTAAGTCAGAAAGATCACAGTAATAATCTTGTGTTATTTTTGGTGGAAGATCTTGAAGAACATCCTCTTTATTTCGTCTTAAAATAAATGGCAACACCTATAAAGTTATTGAGTTGTATATTAATAAGAATAAAGTACTACAATCTTACTGTCAAAAGTTCGTTTTCAATACTAGTCATAATTAACCTAATGAATTTACTTTCTCATCATCTTCTGTACCATGACATTCAGATTTCTCAAAAAGAATAGTATAAGCTTGGGTACTGCATAAATGCTATACGCGTGCTGAAGAACTGCATTTTTAATAAAGAATAAAAAAAAATTCTTTTTCCTACATTGTTATTTAGTTTTCCAACATACATGTATAAGACGGGGCTACAATACTAAAGTAGGATTCTGAATTCTAGAAAAACTATATTTTATAACCAGGCAAATAAGCATGGACATACTCTGCCATTGGGATGTTAACAAAAAACAGGTGGATTTACATTTGGTCCGTCAGAACGAATTTTAGAAAATATTAAGAACGAATTTTTTTCTTTTCTTACATTGACCAAAATTCACGGAGATATAGCAAGTTCAAGTTTCTATTACACTAAATTTCGAGCAACCGTGACGCAATTTGCTTAAACTAATGAAATTTGACAAGCTGTATCTTTGTAAATGTTTTTTTGTATAAAAAATGTAAAAACGTGTGTCCAACATCTTTCAAGAACCCAAGTGACGGATCTTATAGAATTTCTCGTTCAACATACCAATTAAAAAGTTATGATAGCTGAAAATAAAAAAATTAAAAACAATATGATGTGATAAGAACTCATGACACATTATTTAACATTTTTAGATGAATTGAAAAACAAAGAATGTATCTTTGTACAGGGAAAATAATAATTATGTCCGACAGTAGACAAAGTAATATTTTGATATATAATTTTATGCATTGACATCCTAAATTACGATAAAATTTTTTTTTAAGTTCGGATGTAATTATCATCTGATAGAAGAAAAATGCTACCAGCAACGCACAGTGGGACAAAATGCCTTTTTTTTGGACAAAAGTCTTGCGCAAATTTTATACCAAAAAAAAAAATATGCCATTACTCTTAAAAGTGTACAGTATAATGTGTCACTGTTGTATTTTTGATATAACCTGAGCCAAAGAAATGGCAAATCAAAAATTTCGAATGACATGTTCTATAAAACTTTTTTTTTTCTTTTACGTTAAAAATATATAAAGGGGTTTTTGAGGTCGCTGATGACAAATTTGGTATCAATATAGATGAATAAGAAATAAAGGATTCAAAATGGCGGACAAAAATTGATTAATTCTATAAGCAACACAGGAATGCTTTTTTATAATAGATATCTGTAGTTTGATGGTTTAAGGCAATGGAGCTAGCACTACAAGTTCCATAAGATATTCACGAGGTTCATTATAATTTGATGTAACATACGACCAGAAAAAAGATTAAAATAAAATACGCATTATTTAGCATCGTACTAATTAATTAGCAATTTCCGAAAATTAAAAACATGAAGCATATAATTAATAGTACAATAGTTTTTTAGAATATACAAGGTTCAGTCGTTCAACTACTTAGATTTGAAGGATATAATCTTTCAAGGCTAAATAATTACATAATTGTATATTTAGAGTGAGTTTACTTTGTCCTCAAAGTAAAAAAAAGGTTACTTAATTAGGACACACAACGTTGATAATTAAAACGTATTATAATCGTTCCGATTATTAGGAGAAGTGTTACGAAAGAGACAAGAAGTTACGCTTATCAGCATCTCAGCAATTTACGGGTGACAACAATTCATTCTGAAGAAACCAAAAAATCGCATCTACAACTTTTTAAAAAAATCACAAATAATTATGTACTTCCATGTTAATCATTTTTAATTTCGTTATTTTAACATCAGGTTCCTTATCAGTAACTTTAAAAACTTTTATATATTGTCAGCCATCTTAAAACAGCCATTTTAAATTTTTTTATATCGACCCCATATTCGTAATCAGTGGCCCTAACAACCGTCGTAAGTATTTTTTAAAAATTTTCAATAGTATGTATACAATTTTGAGTCCGCCATTTTGTATTTTTCCCATGTGACACCAGATTCGTAATCAGTGACCCCAAGAACTCCAATATATATTTTTTAACGTAATAAATAGAAATTTTTTTATTTTTATGTGCGCCATTTTGAATCAGCCATCTTAGATTTATCTATTTTAGCAGAAAATTTGTAATCGGCGACCCCGGAAACCCCTATGCATATTTTTCAACGTGATCAATATAATTTTTTTATTTTTATATCCAACGTTTTGAATCCGTCACTTTAAATTTCATAATTTTGATATCAGTTTCGTGTTCAGCGACCCCAAAAACCGCCAAACGTCTTTTTTAAAATTTTTTAATGGAATGACTACCATTTTTAATCCGCCATTTTGTATTTTCTTATTTGACATCAGTTTGGTGATCAGCGATCCCAAAAACCCCAATACGTATCGTTAAGGTAATGGATAAAAAATTTTTATTGTTATGACCGCCATTTCAAATCCACCATTTTGAATGCTATTTTGATACTAAATTCGTAATCAGCGATCCCAAAAACCAATAAACATATTTTTTAACGTGTTGACTAAAATTATTTTATTTATGTAGGTCATTTTTTATCCGCCATATTTAATTTCATAATTTTAACACCAGATTCGTATTCAGCAATCCAAAAACCCTAATACGCATTTTTTAACGTAATAAAAAAAAAGTTTTATTTTCATGTCCGCCATTTTGAACCGCCAGTTTAAATTTTATAATTTTGACACCAGATTCGTGATTAGTGACCCCAAAAACCCCAATGCGTATTTTCAATGCGATAAATAGGAATGTTTTATTTTCATGGCCGCCATTTTGATTTCACCATTTTTAATTTTGGTAGTTTGACACTAGATTCGTGATAAGCGACCTTAAACACAATTGAACACTTAATTTCAGAAAAAAAAGAATTTATAAAACATTTTAATTGATATTTTCGATCCACCATTTGTTTAGGTTAGGTTATATCGAAAATGGAACAGTGACACCTTGTAGTGTACACTCTTAGGGGTGATGACATATTTTTTGTTGATATAAAATTTGCACAGAGCAAGACTTTTGTCCAAAAAAAGGCCATTTTGGCCTACTGTGCGACGTAGTGCAAGTGAATTTTTACTTTGACACTAACCAGAGTTCACTAAAATTTCTTTGCTACATGTGCATAGTATCATGTCTAATTACACATAAATATGACTTTTTATCCATATATATTGTTAGCGTTTTCGACGGCCGTCTTTTCAGGCATATTTTGCAGAAAGCATTTATTTCGAGATAAGTAGTGGAGAGAGACCGTCGGCGATGCGAATGGGGTAGCGAGAAAATTCGCAAACAGCGGATTTTCTTTAGGTAGGCGGGAATTATTTAGGGAACAGAAGGAATTATGACGTCCCACGAGAAAGCAATGCGGACCGTCATTACTATACGGGAACTGCGGGGGATTCGGCAGACCGTGGGCGCGATGCCGTTCGACGTAGCGTCGAAATTGATTGTGAGCGGATACAGTGCCTTGGGGGAGGAGGACGTCGCGTCGTGCGGGACCAATTTTTTCACGCACTAATTATAGTGGCCGACCCGGACAACGATTTAGTGCCGTTTTATGAGGAGGATCTGTTAAGGGAGGGTGAAAGTCCGTTTGAAGGACAACAGTCCGACCAGCTCGAGGACGGTGATTTGGCCCGGACTAGCGCGGTAGACACCGATGGACGGAAATGTAAAGCCGGGTCAGAGAATGGACGACTGACGACAAAGACGCCTGTATCAACATCGTACTTGAGAAATAAGTCATATACAGGCATAAACTCGGAACCAGACGAGGTTCCAGACGTAGGAGCCAAGAAGACTGTGACGGCCGAGGTACACGGACCACCGCCCGGTGTGAAATTCATTTACAGATCGTGACGACGACGACGTGTACGATGGCATACAGCAGACCCATGATGACGTGGACGATCGGAGGGAAACACAGGCCAGGGTATGGAAAGGACATTAGGCGACCCTTCACGTTTCCGGCGAATGCTAAGAGGATATTATTATCGAAATTCTTACATAAGAAGCGAATCATGAGTACCATTACTTATTTTGGAAACGGTTTGGGATCTCAGGGAATTCCGGAGTCGTACGAGGCGTCCTCAGTCGAAACCCAGCAGATGTTAGTAGGACAGCAGGAAGTTTACCTATCGAACCTACTCGTTCCCTTCAACACCCACCGAACGACCCCAGCGATATCCAATCTATACTGTGTAACCACGCCCCTCTTAATTCAAGTAAGGTTTCCCTATAATGTATTCAGGCATCCTGAAAAGTGAGAATTAAGACTTCCAAGACGAATTCCAGGACTAATACTTCTAAGGAACCTTGGACGAATATATCGCGTCGTAATAAATATTATACCTCACACGACCCAGACACGATTTTTTCGACCTCAGAGCACGGGATCAGGGATCTACTTAGTGAGCATCGTAGCGGGGAAGCCGATGAAGAGGCTCCAGCTAGGTTGATCGCAGGCTTAGAGAAGCAGAGAAAAGCGAAACAGGGTAAGTTGGCCGCTGCGCTAGAAAACCAGAGGAGAGAGGACCAGGTTAGATTAGCCGCAGCGATAAAGGAACGTAAGAGAGAGGAAAGGCTAGATTGGCCGCATCATTAGAGAAAAGTAAGAGAGGATCCGGTTAGGTTATCCACGGCGGTAGAGGAACGTAGAAAAGAAGACAAGGCTAAAAGAAACGCGATTTTAGAGAGACAAAGGTATGAGAAACGGGCAAAAACCCAGGCCAAACTGGAGAGGCTTAGATAAATAGAGCTGTCCTACAAGGAATCCGGAGGATTTCATGAGAAAGAGGTACCCAGGTCGGAATTGAGAGACAGTAGATCAGTAGACAGATGATGATTCAGTCAGGAGTCTAGCAGCGAGTTTTCAAGTACAATCTTGAACAGGAGTAGACTGCAGACAAATAAGTTAAAGTTGACGGCAAACGAGGAAAAGGTCGTCAAGACTAGGAGATGCAAGTTAGGGGATTAAAATCAGAAGACGGGGAAGCGGAGTACCCAGTACCGGAATCTCCCACCACTAGCTACAAGAAGACCTCCACCCAATTACGGAACACCTTTATTCGGGCAGAATTTGAACTACGACACTAATAACGAATTTTTAAGGCCTATGGAGGAGAATCGCAGGGAATTCACCCGATTCGAGTGAAAGGGGAGATCGACGACAGGGTGGGACCCAACCAGCGTTTGGTGATCTCCTCAGTACAAGAAGTAGCCAGAACAGCGATGGTGAGAGGAATAGTCGACGATCTCAGGCCGTAAAGTTTCTTAAGGAATGGGGAATGGAGTTCGCCAGAGAAGATAAAGAAAACGACGCGGAGGAGTCTCTAGAGCAGTTAGAGAATTGTCGGGGATGTTAGGAGTTTAGCAATAACGAAATCCTAAGTGCAGTTCCGTGCATACTGTCCAAAGGAGCCAGCCGTTAAGGAGCCAGACTTTTGGGACACAAAACCGTCTAGGCAGGAAAAACGAGAGTAGATACGAATCAAGCAAAAGAAAAGAGTGGAGTTTAGGATTGGGTGGAACCTTGTCCATGATTCTCAGGGAGACTTTGCCTAAGCCGAAGTATAGGGAAGGTACCAGTCAGCCGGAGGAATCGCCAAGCGAGAAACGGGTGCAATTCACAGATGATCTTAAACCGGCGGCTGAGTATTCTAAAAAAGGCCTCGAGTAAGTGAAGGAAGGTTGGGACGAGAGAGTATTTAGAGAGTCAAATAAGGGAAAGAGGGGTAAGCTGGAGGAAGAGTAGATAAAGCTAAGTAAATGCTGGAAGTACTGCTTTCCGATGGGGACAGTGAAGAAAGGAAAGGAAAGCCGTTGACGGTTGGGTTGAAGGATAACCAGCTGCTATGGAAATCGTGCTAGAGGGTATTAAATCGGGAAAGGAATAAAAAAAGTGGGATGGTAGCGACATTTCAAGGTGTAGAAGATGTGTTTTAGACAGGAAATATTGGAACTGGATTCCGAGAACGTCCGAACGACCACGGACTGGGAGATCGAAAGAGACAGGAGAAGGACTAGAAGGGCTTGACTTCGGTGAACGAGGGAGAACCCGAGATGATCGATGACGGGGATCTAAAGAACTTTTTCAACCCGCCACTCGACAATGAGTGGAAGGAGAGAAAGGAAAAAATCTGGGACAGTAAGGACGTATCAGGACGAAACGCGGATATCAAAAGGCAGAGGAACAACGTGAAAGAAAAGCAGGATTTTAGGACGAAGAAGGCCAGTTTCAGCCAAGAACTGTTGGATACATATTCTCAAAGTGACCGGGAGTCAGAGGAAAGAGGTTTTGAATCGCAAGAAGAGGAAGAGCAAATTTCCAGGTCGACGACCCAAGGGGACCCCAATCCACAAGAGGAGAAAACCTACAGATGTTTTTCTCCAAGAATTTCTTAGGAGACGCAAAGGCAAATAGTTGGCACGAGGCTAGCCGGAATGTAACTTCTAAGGACTGTAATAGGGAACTGGGCTACTATAAATTGGGAGCGTCGTGTTTATTTACATCGAAGACCTTAGAAAATAGGATAAGTAATAAGGAGGATAGGAAGGAAGAGGGATCACTAGAGGAGGTAGTAGAAGTGAGTTGCGAGAACCGACTCTATCTAATGGTTTTAATGGGTGGCCAGAAGTATAGCACCCAACTCGATGAAGGGACACAATCGTCTGTGATAGGGTCTAAAATAGACGATCTCTTCAGAAGTCTGCTACAGCCACGAGCGTTGCGATAGTCGGTGTAACTAATCCTCCCACAAAGACATTAGGTACGCTTAGGATTAGTTGTACAATTGACGATTATTGGGCAGAGCCGTCTCTGGAATTATTCAGGATATTATTTTTGGGTGAAATTTTCAGTTTGCATTTCATATAGACATGAGGCTTGGTCGAGGGCTATTTAGAGTTTTTAAAAAGAACTGGCATTCTTTTAATAACGTCATGGATGGGTCCAAAACTATGGTACACGTCAAGTGTGCCGAAATGGGTAGACTCGATATCAAGTAATTGATGTGTCAGCAATGTTTAAAAGGATCCGAAATACCAGGAAAAATGTACTGAGAGGAGAGCAGCGGAAGTAGATAGGTAATGGTCAGGTTTGTTATGCTTAAATCCCCGAATGGACGGGAATTAGGAATTCGTACGAGAGTCGTTCCTAAAAATAAAAAGACCCTTTACGTTGCGCAAAATAAGTCACCAACGGCTTCCGGTAGAAAGGAACAATAAAAGAGAGAAGAAGAGGAGAGACGACGAAGAGAAAAGTCGAAGAGAAAAGAAAGAAGTCGGGGAGAGAAGACGAAGAGAGAAGAAACAATACGAAGAGAAAAGACGAGGAGAGAAGAGAAAAGGAGGATGGAGAAGAACGAGAAGACTTCGAAAATAGTGAAATGTACAGGGCACATTTAAGAATCACCAGGAAGGTGACAGGAAAACGTGAAAAACGGCTAGAGAAAAATGGATAAATTATTTTTATTTACAGGAAACCGGAGCAGAAGAGTAAAGGAAGGAGAAAACATGGGCCTAAGGTCAGGAGAGGGCTAATCTTTCTGTTGTTAGCTGACTTCGTGACCAGGAACTAAGATGACCTCGGAGTAGAGGCTGACCCCGGTAAATTTCTTTTATACATTTATATTTTTGGTATGTGGTGAGCTCTGATGGTGGATGGCCTGAGACATTTAGGGAAATTTTTGGCCTAGGGGAGGGGGGGGATTATGACGTGGTCTTTTAGCGATACCACGCCACAATGAGTCCTTGGCCCGCATCGTCGGCGGTCACCGGACATACGAAACTGGACGCATATATAAGATAGATTGATGCGCCATACGACATATATTTTCAGTGCCGCTGATAAGCTTGAGAGAAAGAGAGAGGACGCACACAGCGCCAGCCAAGCAGCAGAAGCAGCATTATCTGTAGCCAAATGCCTGTGGTGTGCCTGTATGCAAGGGTACGTGTGCTTGGTTTTGCAAGTGATGTATGGGCGCACCCTTACGAGTGGAAAGGCAGTACGATACAGGCATATAGGTTGGAGAGCGCACGCTAGTGCCGGAGCGAGAGAGAGTAGTAGCTGTCGAGTCGTGAGCGAGAGAGGGTTGAGTTTTTGGAGTGGTGCGTCGATGGAGTGAGAAAGACGCAAGTAGGTGGCCAAAAGCGGTACGTAGGCCCGATCGGGAAAAACGACAAGAGTGTGAGCAGCCAGTGCGAAATAAGATGGTGTCCTGGAATGTCCAGGACGTACGTGCATGTACAAAGGGTAGTGTGCGTGTGCAAGTCAGTCCGGACAATGTAATGGACCCTCTTGGAGTCGCAGACCTGTGTCGAGAATGCGGTGTGGTGATCGGGCCGGACGTGTAACAATTCAGACGCAAAAATAGGCGGAGGCCTGTTGACGACAAGCTTAGGGAGAAGCCGGGAAGCGCTGTTGCGGTCAGGACGCTGACGGCGTCAGACCTTGCGGATACAGGCGGGATCGACTGCGGAGGAGCGGACACGGGGTACCAGCCCAGCCGACAGGATGAGCGAGAAGAATTTACCAAGCCGTAAATTACCACGTAGAATGTCAAGTAAATAGAAAAGGGAATAAAATGATAGTATAATGGATAAAAAGAATGGGAGTGTGTGTGTATAAATGAGTCCAAGCATTCGGGTCGAACAACGAGAGGAAGCCAACTCCGATGCTGCTATTCACACGTATATGCATTCGGTTATACATCTTCCTTTGTTATACAGTTGTATAGTTTTAGGGTGAATACTAGCTCTCCACCGCTCTCCCCTCTTCCACCGCACCCTCAGCTCCCCCCCCCCCCCCCCCCCCCCCCCCCCGCTTCCCTCGGCTACCCATCGGCTCGCCACCAGCTCCACACAAACATGTTTTCGGCTTTCGTGATAAATTTGGACAACACTATTACATTCTTGTACATATACAAATACTTATATAAAAAAGCAACTATACCCCCATAATTATTAAAAAATTTTATCATACATCTTATGATTATAATTAACTAAAATGAACGTAAGTCATTGAAAAATTAAAGTAAAAAATGTAATAAAAACCGAACAAATAATATATATTTATATTCATTATCGTTTTTCATTTTCATTGCATAATTTTAAATGTCATTTCGAATGCTCCGCTCTTGCGTAACCTTTTCGACAATTTCGACATATCTGTTTTTTTAAGTTTTCTTCGTGACATTTCATGTGCCTTGTTAAGAGATAACTTTGTGCATGCATACATACATATATATATATATATATATATATATATATATTACTATATTATATAGATGTATCGTAAAGAGCTGTCAGCTTTCTCCCTCGCGCTTCCCCGCACTCGTCCGTAGCTCCCTCGCAGCTCCTTTGAAGCTGTCCCGCAAATCACAAGGTTATCTGTTTATTTTAACGTGATTTTCAACCCATCTAGGGTTAGATCCCCCGAAGATCCCCCGCAAAATTCATCCGGCTCCCTTGTATACTCCGCAGCAGCTCCCCCGCAGATCCCCCGCATTTGTCTTATCTTTGTCATACATAAATCATCGAAAAAAAAAAAAATTCAACTAATAGTATTTTAATAAGTTGTAGCTGTTAGCTCTCTCTCCTGCACTTCCCTGCGCCCTCCTGCGGCTGCCCCGCAGGTCCCCCAAAGCTTCTCCATGTCACACCCTTTAATTGGAATCCGGAGGTAGTGTAGGATTCACTCAGGTGCCTACCAACAAAATTTAATCTCCCCGCTTGAAGATTACTCCGTAAAGACCTTCGCAAAACAGACAGAATCATAAAATTTAAAGGCTACTAGCGGTCGCACAGCAGACGGAATTCTATAATTTTATTATGTTTTTTTTTATTGCTTATCATCGCCCTTAGACTAAGACATGGCTTTTTTAACACAAGCATAGTGTTTTTAAGCCATTGGGAAAGGAAAAAGGATGGGAGGGGGTTGGGGGAATTTGGTGAATTGCCTAAGTCCTTACCGGGTGTCTACGTATAAATACCAGGACTAACTCCTGCGCACCTCCTGCTCACATTGTTTGCAGCGGAATAGAGACAGTTAATCGAACCCCCGAAAATGAAACAGCGTAAGCAAACCTCTAGGCAAACGGCGAGACTTGAACCAAGTCCCACCCAAGCCCCTACACTTGCTTAGTTTCAAAAGATCGACGAAACTGCAACTCTACCGCTGCGCCAACGTGCCGGTTAATTAAATTTGAGAGTTATCGTTCCACAGAAGACGGAAATATCTAAATGCACTTATATTGTTGCACATTAGATGAAATTATTATCGATTATTTTTAACTGTCGTATGGCAGGTCGGTTCATAGAATTTTAATTCTTATATAGAACATAAAATTCCAAAGAATTCATTACCGTCAAAAAACTATGCGATTTACTCTCCTACTTACAATAAAAGTTATAAGTTTATTTAAAGTTATTTGGAAGTTTTTCAACTACTACTATTATTCAAAAATTTCTGTCCAAACTATATTTTTTTTTTTATTGTTGTTTTCCGATTCAGATTAAAGGCATTTAGTATATCAGCTAAATTTCTACCTAACCGACTACCTAATTTCAATAAAGTTTAATTATTTATTGTTATTACATACATTTTTTCGTAAAATAATAAGAAGAGGCACAAAGCTGATACACCGAGGCATGAATGAAGCTAAACTGTTTTGTAATTGGCTGAGAATTGAGAGAGAAAAAGGATTTTTCGTGGTCTTGAAAGACAGCTTAGCTTTAACATTAATTCGGAAAATCATTTTTCATCAAAACCAGTGTAGCAAATGAACTGAAATTTGTATAAGTGCTACAAAAATAAAAAATCTATGTGCGTCTTCTCTCCTTTTTACGTGCTATTTAGTTGAAAGAAAAAAATCATATTATTTATTAAATCAGATGGGGTTTCTACCTTACCATCCATCTTGCATTTATAGGTTTCTAATAAATATTGATGATGTAGACATTTTTACTCAAAATAATGAGAAGAGGCACAAAGTTGATACCTCAAGCTAACAATCAAGCCAAAGTTTATTGCAACTGGATAAGAACTAAAAGAGAAATAGTAGATTACGTACGAGTTTGGAAAGGCTTAGATTTGCGGACCGAGTGGTTTGCGGCCCGAGCCAAAGGCGAGGGACGTAACGAGGTCCGTAAAAAGAAAAATGATTTTCCGAATTTATGTTACAGCTGCAAGCACTTAAGCAGTTTCTCGAAATAACGAGATATCATTTTTCTCTCTTAGTTCTCATTCAATTGCAATGTACTTTAGCTTGATTATTAGCTTGAGGTATGAGCTTTGTGCTTCTTCTCACTGTATTGAGTAAAAATCTATGTATTATAAATCATTATTAGAAACGAATAAAAGCGAGGTAGTTGGTAAGGTAGAAACCCCCTTTAATGTACTAGATAATATGATTTTTTTTATAACTAAATATTACGTTAAAAGAAGAGAAGACGCACATAGATTATTTACTTGTATAGCACCTATGAAAATTACAGTTCATTTGTTACACTGGTTTTGATAAAAAATGATTTTCCTAATTGATGTTGAAGCTGAGCAGTCTTTGAAGATCACGAAAAATCATTTTTCTCTTTTAATTATCAACTAATTCCAAAATACTGTAGCTCAATTGATGTCTAAGTGTATCAGCTTAGTGCCTTTTCTTATTATTTTACAAAAAAATAGATGTATTAACAATAAATAATTGAAATTTATGGAAATGAGGTAGTCGGTAAGGTAGAAATTCAGCCGATGTACTGAATGTCGTCAAATGTATATATTGTCAGGATTATTACATCTAGATAAAGCAACATACCGTTGACCGTGAGAAAAAAGGGATTTTTATAAGTCCAAACCCACTTGGTCGAAACTGTAACCTTGTGATTTGTTTATAGTAATAGAAAATGCTATAACTAATAGGAATTGTTTTCTGCATAAAATCAAAGGCAGAAAAGATGTATTATAAGTATCTAAAGTTATTTATCGTATAAAAAATTTTTTTCTAATTTGTTCTCCAGTTATTATTTAACCTTAAATATTGTATTTTGATACTTTACTGATTCTAAATCATCTCCCATTACACAGGAAGGAGTAGATAACTTATGCAGGAGAGAAAGAGAGGTCAGTCCTAAATTTGTATTAGAGGTAAAGACGGAGTAATATAGTGCTGTTTAAACTTTAACAGTGGTTATTAGAAATAAGTCTGATCATCTATTGATGACCTCTTATGACACAGGTATCATTTTACAAGAAATAAAGAATGGTAATGAAGCAGAAGATTTAAGAAAATAGTCATATGGATAGAAAGTGAAAAATACAAGCACTAAAAAAGAGTAAAAAAAATAGGATAGAAATAGTTGGATCAAATTATCACGTAAGATGAAATAAATATTCCAGAAAAATTAAGCAGTTCACCGAATATAAATTGAGCAGTAGCAGAGAAACTAATAATTATAAGATAAAAAGAAGCAAATGACAGCACAATGAGTAAATAAGATTTAAGAATAACACAAGACCACAAAAATTTTAGTTTTGTGCGGGACACTACACTAGGTGTTCTATATGTTTTTTGGGTCGATGATTACGATTCCGGTGTTACTTTTGTGGGATTGGCTAACCTAACCTCGAAAATTATGAGAATTTCAAAATTTTAAGACTACATTTAGTACTATAGTGGATTAAAATTCTGATACACTATTGCCTTTTTTGCTAAAGCTATTCAGCTATATCGTCTCTCTTTAAGCCTTCTACCGTAGAAATGATCAACCTAACCTAAAAATACCCTTTGTCATTAGTAAATCCTAAATACAAACCCAATATCATGTTTGGTGTGACCTTTCAATCTCCGTAGCTCTATCAATCCAAGTACTTTATGAAACACACAAATACCTTTGTCATAAGCTTCTGGGAACCTTACCTAACCTCAAAAAATATTATGATTCGTATAAAAAAAAACTTAAAAACTCAATAGACGGTAAGATATACATTTAAAGATTTATTGCTATCTAGTCTGCAGCATGCTAGCCCTGCAGTCATCAAGCCTAAGCCAGAAAGATGTTTCTTTGTTGTCCCTAACCAAACATTAAGAATATCTTACAAACTTGCAAGGTTGATTTGTATAAAATATAATATTTTATTAAATATAATTTTTTAATGGCAATACTCTTTCTGCCTAAATTTATTTACCACATTCTCCCAGAAACAAAGTTTTTGACCCCGTAGCTTCTAAACTTAACCTCGAAAGATCGAAAAAATTTGCCTTTGGTCAGATTAAGCTTTTCGTGACATACATGCATGGAACGTTAGAGCTGACCTAAGCGACATTCACGCCACTTTTTGCATTCGCAGCTTGGCTTCAATCAGAGGGTTTAGACAGCCAGTGCTTAACGTCCAGTGCTACAACTTCGCTGCTTCAACGCAAGGAGGGCTGCGTACACTGAATCCTAGATAACCTCTATGCAGTAGACTTA